>VUQH01038239.1:0-31258 GCA_015106775.1 Etroplus canarensis | reverse complement strand
GAACTTTCTGAATGTATTGGACTGGAAAGACTAACATACATTGCCAAGGGCAAACGAAAAGACTTTGATAAACTCTGGGAACCATATATGAATATTATGACAAATGAAAGAGCTAGATTTTTCTGAAATGATTTGCAAATGCTGTAAAATGTAGCCCCCATTTTCTTTCTTTCTTCCCCCCCCTTTTTTTTTTAGTTTATTTATTTATTTTTAGTTATTTATTTTTCTTCTACGTTTATTCAAATTGAAAAATGATGCAAGGGTAGGCAGTTTGTGCGTGTATACTGTATGTATGTACTGTATGTGTATATGTTATGTGTTTGTGAAATTTTTTTTGAAAAAGACAATAAACATATTGGCAAAAAAAACAGTCTTAACAAGTAGCAGAAGGAAAAAGCCTGTCTGGGACCAACAACCATGTCACATACAAAGTTGCTTAAGTCACCTTTCTTCCCCATTGTGATGCTTGCTTTGAATCCAAGCATTTCCTCTTGACAACGTCTGCAGGCCCACACTGTTTTGTAGTAGAGACATGGTCCATCCATCCATCATCTACCGCTTTTCCGGGGATCTGGGTCATGAGGGCAGCAGTTCAAGCAGAGAGGCCCAGACTTTCTTCTCCCCAGCCACCTCCTCCAGCTCCTCAGGGGCCCACCAAGGCATTCCCAGGCCAGCTGGGAGACATAGTCTCTCCAGCATGTCCTGGGTCTGCCCCGGGGTCTCCTCCCAGAGGGACGTGCCTGAAACACCTCGAGTGGGAGGCGTCCAGGACGCATCCTGATCAGATGCCCAAGCCACCTCAGCTGGCTCCTTTCGATGAGCCTCTCCCGGATAACTGCATTTGACAGTTTTTCGGTATTTAAGAAAATTTCGCAAATGTGTACCTAATAAAGTGGTCAGCCGGTTGCTCCCTGTTTAACTGCACATTTAGACTAACTGGCCATTTCATTAGGTACACACATTCAACTGCACATTAATGCCAATATCTGATTGGCTAATTACATGTCGGCAACTGACCAGCCACTTCATCAAGTACACCGCTTCAGCTGCACTTTTAGACATGGTTATTGGTGCGAGAAGCCAGTGGCAACAATCCCACTGCGACTTCTCCAGAAATGAAATCGTCTTGTTTTAAAAGAGCTCACTTGTTACGGATATATCAGGTCTGAGAATTTAGCCTTGCAGGTAGGTTTTAGTTATTTGCCACGACCTGGCCTTCATTATGCAGTTAACTGGAAGCAAGATAATGAATCCTACAGGTTATGGACTTAAAAACAGCAGCACGACAAAAAGCGAGCCGCAACAACACAAAGTACAAATACTGCAGCTTGCTTCTCAGATCCATTTTGTAGCTGCTGCAAGTAATATCTTCCTTTATAGCAGAACGTTTTTTTCAGAAAGATAAAAATTCCAACTTGACCAAATATGTTGCTACCACATTCTGCCACTGTGTGCAGGAAGTCATAAATTTCCGGCCCTGCTATCTTACACCATACTGCAGGATGAGAGCTTTGTGTTAGATTAAGCATCACATCGCTGGTATTTTGCATGGATATGAATAATCCATTTGACTCCTGGAATGTAAAAAGTACAAGGACGCCAGGTTCACTGGAGAGGAGCAGAACGCCGAGCTGTCAGAAACATAAACATGGTAGTAAATATGAATTCTGACCCAGTTAAAGGTTAGTTAAATGCCTGTACATTTCAACAGTGGGAAGTTTCTGTAATGAGACCCTGACGTGAATCACATTAAAGCTGCCGTGCATCTCAGCGCTAGTGTAGTGTGACACAGGCACCGATATTTACAAGTAAATATTTCCCAGTTGACTGATGGAAGCAGAGGTTTAAAAGATTATCTTTTTGCTTTACACACAGTTTACAGCACAGTCTGAGCTGTTCGTATGTAATCAAAAGCAGGCTCCACCAAACAAAGGTGCAGTCGACGGCAACAGTGTCTTATTGAAGCGGCGGAGGAATACGTTACACAAGAGACCTCGCATAGTTTCACAGCACCAGGAAATGATCTGAGATCCTCTGGAACGGGGGGACAAATCTAACTCTGTCTCACACATTCTCCCCTCATTTCCCTCACATAAGCAGCTGTCTTGGCTCATGTATGCTCACAGCTGCCCAAATCACTGGTCCCCAGACATGACGAAGCCTGCACTGAGGAGGGGAACACAGTGAGGGTGAGCTCTACATCTGGGTCAGTAACTGGTAGGATCTACTGGGTTGTTTGAGGAGGAAAGAAGTCTGACTCCCATTGTTTACCCACAAGTTCACAACTTTTTTTTTTTTTTTTTAAACCATGAAGCTGGTACAGTCTGGTCCCAGTTTCCACTGCAACACAGCACAAGCACACAGTCTGACGGATTAATGGCTCCTAGCTTGTATGGTCTTCATTTTAACTGGAACAGTGCAGCATGTTAACAATTTCCATCGTTTTACTGGGAAGCAGCAAAGGTTAGTGGTGAACTGCGTGGATCTAGGCATATTTTTCCAATGCTGTGTGGCTCCCTGCAGGAATGTGCTCTTTCAGTCACCATGGAGAGGGAGACAGAGATTCTTACTGTTGCAGGACAAAGCTTAACGCTCAGTGGATGGGTTTACAGGCCCCCGCATTGTAAAAGGATTAAATAAATCAAGGCCGGTCAGGGCCTAGCACCATGGTGCCTCTGCCACGGCCTTTCAGCCTCGACCAAACAGACACACACAAACACAGCTGGCCCTCATCTACACACAGGACATTCAGCAGCACAGACTAATGCTGTAGTAACCTGGCTTACCCTTCGAGTCATTTGCATACACCTAGAGGGGCCAAATAAGATAAAAGAACTGGGGATTGGAGGGAGAAGGTTGTTCTCTTTGAGATTATGCTTTGAAAAGCAGCAGTACCCACAAAACTTAGACACACGGTCACGCTATTTTCTTTTACAGACGGCTGGCATGCAAACTGGACTCAGAAACATTCAATGTGACATATCCAAACACATCCATAACATGCCCGTGTAGAAAGAAGAATTTTAGAGAGAAGAAGGAAATAAAAGAGCTTTGAGCAACCAACCTGAAGGGAAACATGGGGAGAAAATATACACACAAACACTGGAAAAAAACCCACCTATCTCCACACTACGGAGGGAACATGCTTACAATCAGATGTGGTTGAAAGCTCCCAGTCCACCATCAGAATGTGGAGATGACGTGTGTTAAAGGTCACAGACATAACTTATAAGGTTGTGAAAGGTCCTCCTATTTCAATAAAACACCAAAAGTGCACAAGATTGTGTGTGTGTGTGTGTGTGTGTGTGTGTGTGTGTTAAGAGTAAAGCTGCACTGTCTCAAGCACACAGACAAGTCGTATTAGAGCGACACAGTGCAAACACATCACTCGGGGGTGAGGAGTTAGTTTTTTGGTTAAGGGGGTGGTGGTGCAACACACCAAGGGTTCATTTTTTTGGTCTACCTGAACTTATGCTGTAGTGGTTTAGCGGGTCGGCCACCCATGCATTGTCCTGTATTACACTCTCCATCTCCAAGTCTGCATGCATCCCGATGGACAGATGGACCAACAGACATTTGGATGGATGGATGATGGAGACATGAGAGAATCAGCAAAGGGAGAGAAGCACTTCAAGTTAGAGAACAGATCAACTGCGTACTTGGGAAATGTGAGAAGATGATACTTTCTGGAAGCATTGCGTTCAAATTGCTTTGTGACACAGTGTACAGATAAATATACTTGCAGTAATGAAAAATACTCAAAAAAAAATCTGCGTGAATCAAATAAACACCTGAGAGAACTTCCATTTAACTTTCAAGTTATAATCCTTAGGACTTTTGGGAAATCACAGCCTCTTCTTAAATTTATAATCGTATTCATTGTTTGCGCCAATCCAGAATGAAATTCAAATCACATACTTATGCATGCTATATAAACTCAGGATTACACTCACTTCAAGATGTGCACATTAACAAGTAGCTGATCCTATAATACGTTTATCAAGTTTGCCTGAACAATGCATGCACAGATGGTGCATTGTGTAGTAGTGTAGGTGCAGTCACAATAAACTGGAGAGCAGGTGGAGCTTCACGTTCACCTTGCATACTCTCAGATGCCGAAACTATAACAAGAAATGATGCAGTATGTAAACCTGATGTTTGTAATTTCATCTCACTGATATCAACCTCAACCTTTATGGTCTTAACTTACTGCTAGCGCTTACTGGTCCGCACAGACACTGACCTGAACTTACGTGGTTGATTAACAGGGCACCAACTACAGTGTCTACCCAGTGGACTCCAAGCTAACGAGGACTTAGAGACAGCTACTTGTCCATGTGCATTAGCATGCAAGTACCTTAACTGTCATAAGCCAAACACCAGGCTGAAAGTCAGTGCTGTGTTTCTTTACAGCCATAATCAACAGCCAGTAGTGGTGCCGCAGGCTCCTGGGGAAGCTAACATGTCTCCTTGCTTCCTTCACTTGTGTCCTTGCTCCTCCCAGAGAGGATGCGGAACACATACGTATGGAGGTGCCAGAGCTATTAAATGGTAAATCTTTGGGTCTACATTGTCAGTTTCAAGCAACCTCGGTTGCCTGTAAAGTGCGGCACAGATAGATCAAACAACTGCTACAAATATCTACACATCCCTGATGAGCAATTTCAAATCCAGATCAGCAGATCAGATAGCTAACTAGACAGAAATACATGAAAATCTCTTTAGATTCCATGCATTTACAGTTAAGTCCATAAGTTTTGGGACAAGGATGCATTTTTGTTTTGCCTGTTTTTTAAAATCCACTGTGGTGGTGAGCAGCCAAAACTGAAGTGCAAACATTCAGCTTTAATTCAGGGCCTTTGGCTAAAGGATTGCATTAACTGTTTATACATAGTCCCACATTCTCAGAGGCTCAAAAGTAATGGGACAAACTAACATCATTTTAAATATAGGATTGTTTTTGATACCTGGAACCTGAAAATCCTTTACAGTCAATGACTGCATGAAGTTTAGAATCCATTTAGAACCCAAGTGCTGTTTCCTCTCTTGAGATGCTCTGCCAGGCCTTTACTGCAGCCACCTTCAGTTGCTGCTTGTTTGTGGACTCTGCCTTTAATTCTATCATCATTAACTGAGAAGCCGCCCTATTGAGCTGAACCATGTGACTGGCTTGGCCACTGAAGAAGTTGAGTTGTTTTGATTTTTTTTTTTTTTTTTGGCTCATTATCCATTTGCCCTGTGAGGCTCTGTCCACTTAGTTTTGCAGCATTCGTCTGAATCTGAGCAGAGAGTATAGCCCTGCAAACTTCAGAATTCATCCTGCTGCTTCTATCATCAGTAAACACTACTGATCTGGTTCCACTGGCAGCCATACATGCCCATGTCATAACATGACCTCCACCATGTTTGACAGATGATGCGGTATGCTTCAGATCATGAGCTGCTCCTTTACTTCTCCACACTTTTCTCTTCCCAACGTTCTGCTACAAAATCATCTTCCTTCCATCTATCCAAAGACATTTTTTTAGAGCTGGGCAAGCTCTTGTAGATGTTTTCTGGCAAACTGAATCTGTTCTTCCTGTTGTTGAGTGTAACCGGTGGTGTGCACCTTGCTGTGAACTCTCTGTATTCATGAAGGCGTCTCTTGATTGTAGACTTTGACAATGATACACCTACCTCCTTGAGTGTGTTCTCGACTTGGCTAGATGTTGTAAAGTTTGGTTTTTAATCAAGCAGGAGTTAGTTGTCTTCCATTTTCTTCCAGGCTTCCACTCCTGAAGGTTTGCAAGCTCTCTGATAGGTTTATTTTGGTTTTTCAGTTTCATGGTGGCCTCCTTCAACTGCATCAACATCTCTCTGGACCTCATATTGAGAGTATTGGTGAACACCTACCAAATGCAAGTTACACTCTTGGAATCAGTTCCAATACTTTTATTAGCCTGTCATGAAATAATGAGGGAACAAGCCTCACTTGGCCATCAAACTACTAATCAGGTAATTGTCCTATTACTTTTGAGCCTCTGAAAAAGGAGGGACTTTATATAAAAATGGTTGTAAGTCCTAAACAATTCATGCAACTCTTTTGTCAAACCTTTTGAATTAAAGCCAAAAGTCTGCACTTCAATCATGTTTTGATCAATTCAAAATCTACCGCAGTGGTGTATAGAGAACACACACAAAAATGTGTCATTGTCCCGAAACTTAAGAACATAACTGTAGACGCTGAAATTTCCTAACATAGGTGATTGCTATTAGTATTACTGTTTTTATTAATTCTAACTAAAATTTTGCATTTCTTTTAAATCTTAAATCTGTCTGCCAAATGTAGAGGTGTGGAATTTTACTTCACACCATTAAATGGAAGACTTCGGCTTACGACCAACCAGTGGTTTCTCCCTCCTCCTCCTTGAGGTGCATTTAAGAAATTGGAAGATCCTGGTGGGGTGGGAAGGATTTCCAGGTCACGGGAGCAGAGAGAAGATGTTAGCGAAATGAAAACACCCCAGGAGTACAACATGAAGTCAGCAAAAATAAAACTTCTGATTTGACAAACCACAGGGCCGCTTTTATTGAATTCTTTTGTTATTGTAAAACTGGCGCAGGAAATGAAACTTTTCTGTCACGGGGGATAAATATGACAGCAACTGTTTCACACCATTAGTGCCAGTAAAGCAAAGAAGGCTGAAATCTTAAGGATTATAACTTTCATTACGCTCATCAAAATCTCTGATGTACAAAATCAAAAAGTCTAAATGTGCAAAGGCTTCTGTGTGTGTGAGTGAGAAAAGGTGGGGCGAGCAGACAGGCAGGTGGAGTGTGTATACCAACACGCACAGGGGGGGAAGAGACTCCAAGAAGCAGGCTGCAGGCCAGAGCAGGGGGAGGCTGAGGCAGAGGAGTCAAATGCAACAAATCAAGACACATGCTAACACAGTACATCCCTGTGCAGTGAGACAGCAACAGCATTAATGAGAGCAAACAATGCACATTTGGAGACATACACAGGCACTGATAATGAACTTGAGCCAGGATGCTCTCAGTTACAGACTTTAGCTCTGATTACGCTGACTAGAAAGCCAATCATTGTGGAACTAATGGGTAATAAGATGCGCTGATGCCGGTCGATTTGGTGCACTAACCTAAGTAAACAAAGTTTTTAGCTGAGCATAACATATAGTGGGACTGTTTGCAACGATCCCAGTAGCTACGGTCCTGCCCGAGTGCAGATGCTTAAATGAAATAAACAGATCACATGCAAAAAACAACAAGCAGCACTGACGTGTTACTTAAAAGCAAGGGAGTGGGATAGCTGATACAGTCAAGCCTTGGACTGAGGAGTGTTCTGTGTGTGCACTGCTGTCCGATTTGATACTTAACGTCAGATAACACGAGCAGCAGCACCAGAAAGCCTGTGCCCATAATGACCGCACTCTCTCCTTTTTAATTGTACATTTTCTTCTTTCCCTTTCTTGCTGCGTCACCACTTAATGGAGACCCTGGAATCTCCAAGGCTTTGGTACGGTTTGGAGCCCCGGCTCCACTCGCCCACGCCAAAGCCAACGAGGCTGGCTGTGATGAGTCATACTGGTTGAATCAATGTTTGGATTTGGAAGATGTGATGTGGATTAGCTCAAGACATTTCGGTTTGATGATAAATAAAAAAAAAGGGGGGGGGGGCTCGCTCACAGCAGCTATTTTGGAAGGCAGCGTTTAACTCAAGCGGCTAAAAATGCTGCTAAGTGTTCTCTTTGATTCTGAGAGGGCTTGTGTTAAACATTTGTCTTTGACACTCTCAGGAGCATGCTAAGAGCTTATCTGTTTGCTCTGGACGGCAATAGATTAGCACAGTTATTTGCAGAGGATTTGCATCGTGCGGAGTCAATAAAACATGATTAGCGGCCTCTTTCAGCTGATCATGTGTCAGAATTACAGGCACGGTCATACACTGAATCATCTTTATATGGATGATTATGTATTATGTATTACAAGTCTGTTCTAAAACAGAGCTGTGGATTTTTAATTTCATTTTCAGGTCAGACTGAATGCTGTGGCCACGCTAACAATTATCTATTAATACCCGAATCACTAAAATGAAGCAACAAGACTGTTAGACCGGCACACACACACACACACACACACACATACATGCATCCAGAGCCAAATCATTCATCACAGGCCTAACCACTTCCTGAAAACACCACCGTATCAGTGAGACATTAACTGCCGTCAGTGATAACTCCCTTCTAACACATTCCCTGTGAATGGTTTAAGAGGAGGCGGAGGCGTACCTGGTTTTGGCACCGAGTTGGTCATAGACTGCGGCACTTTGTCATTTATGAGCTCCACGCACTCGCTGGGGAAGAAGCCAACCTGGAGGGTGTACAGCAGAGAGAGAGAGAGAGAGAGGTGGGAGGAAGTTTAATCACTTTTTAGATAACAATAATGACAGCTGGGAGAGCAGACAAGCCAAGGCGTGGCTGTCACATCAGTTGTGATTTATGGCCGTTTTGTCATCATGTTATATAAATATTCCCTCACTAAAAATTCATAAATTCAACCCCTCTTATTGGGTCTAATTCAGTAGTGCAGTAGTATAAATGGCCTTTCAAGGTAACCGTGACACCTAAAAGCGCAGACACAGGATAACAACAGTACATGGTTCAAATAATATTAATATGAAAAATACAGTATACAAAAGCAGGTGACCGCACAGACCAGTCTGAAAAAGTAGGTTTAGGGTGATAACTTAAACTTAAACTGTCCCAGGGTTACAGCATTCTGGATGATGGGGCGAGAACTGAAGAGCGGGGGAACCGTGACGTAAAAGGCTCAGTCCTACAGAGGCACACAGACCACAGAAATGAATGAAAAGCTAGAGAGTGAAGGTTTCAGGGGGGCATGTAGAGGTGAAGGACATCAGATGGGGCAACAGTGTTATGGGACTCCTAGGGGAGGATTTTACTGAGAGCCAGTGTAGGTGGAAGAGAGTCAGAATGCCAGGGTTGAACGTGGGTGAGAACCTCATCAGCAAAGTTTTGGGCATATTACACTAAGTAGCCTGTGCAGCACTTTGCCAGACACTCTGAAGAGTCCATGACAGTAAGCAGAAGGAAGGTGACTAATGCATGGCCAGTGATTCAGTGACAGAATAGGAAAGTGAAGGCTGGAAAAGCCACAACCATGAGCTCTGTGATTTTTTTTCTGCTTATGTGCACTATACAGATTAGAGCCGTTCAAGCAAACAACTCAAACTGCGCCTCTATGCATACTAACGAGTCTCACATCATACACTAACTATACCCTCTCAATATGGCGACCTATTTAAGATGCAATCTCCCCCCCTCTGATATTTCAGTGCTGCTGTCTCCTTGCATCATTGCCTGTTCTTTCAACCCCTCCACCACCCCAGCATCCACCTGTTTTTTACGTGCATCATATCCTCAGGGAGTGAAGAGCTTGGAGCCTGCTAACTCTCCAACTCTAAATCTATTCTTTTGCTGTAATAAAAATGTCAACTGTGAGCAGTTTTCCCTTCAATGACTAGCTGAAATTTTACAAACATATAGTAATCTGCAGCCACCCCTCATTTCTTTATATTTTGAGTCCAAGGAGCCAGCCAGAAAGTGGTTTTGAATAATAGTCTTTGTACACTGGCTGGTTTGTTGTGTGTTTTTTTTTTTTGTCCAATCCTAGCCTTTAAATATTTGAGGAAACTGGACAAATGGAGGACAAATGAAGAGTGGCAGGTACTAAAAACCTATCTGCAGCAGATCAACAGCATCTGAAAGTCATGTCCTTAAGAAATAGGAAATATTCCAGCGAAGACCTGACATGGGACCTGATACAGGACATGAGGGATGCATCTGGCTCTTCAGTTAATCCATCTACTGTTCGCTGAAGCCTCATTAGAAATAGTCTCAGTGGAAGGGTGGCTGTCAAGAAGCCATTCTTAAGAAAGGGAGACAGGGAGAGAAGGCTGGGGTATGCCAAACTGCACAAGAACTGCACTGAAAAAAAAAAATCAGTAGTAACAGGTCTGATGGAGTGATGAGTACAAATTTGAAATTTTGCTTCAAATGATCAACAATATGTACAGAGGAGGTCAGGAGAGAGGTCCAGCAGTGAGTGGACCTCTCTCCTGACCATCTGTAAAACGCAGTGGAGGCTCGGTCATGGTTGCTGCATTTCAGGCAGTGCTGTCGGGGATCTTGTCAAAACTGATGGTGGTATTAACACGGAAAAACACGGTCACATTTTCATCCACGATGAAATACCATCTGAAACATGTCTGACTGGCTTCATTCTTCAGCATGACAATGACTGCAAACACACTGCCAATGCAGTAAAAACCTACCTGGATGGATAGATAAAGACACAAGGAAACACTATCAGTCATGGATTGGCCTCTCCAGAGCCCTGATCTCAGCATTTCTGAAGCAGTGTGGGATCACGTTGACAGAGAACAGGACAAAAGGCAGCCAACATCCAAAGAAGAGCTTTGGAATGTCCTTCAAGAAGCCTGGACAACTATTCCTGAAGACGACTTAAAGACATGACAGAAAGCTTGGCCGAGAGAGTTCAGGCTGTGTTTAAGAACAAAGGTGCTCATAGCAAATACTTGAGACTGGCTTGAGACTTTTACACAGTACTGTACAATAAAAGACTGGGGTACACGTGTTACTAATACAAGCCACCTCTATCATCACCAACTGCCCCCTCATGGAGAGAGATGGTACATCCAGGGTACATGGCACTCTAAACAGACTCCATCAGTTTGTTCCAACACATTTGATGTTTAAGTTCAACTTTATCTTTAGAATTAGTTAAGAAAGATTTGTAATATTTCAGGAATCAGGGAATTCATATTCATGATCTCTAAGTACAAACCGGCATATGCATGGCAGTGCCCAGAAGAAGCAGCAGCTCTGAAATCCAGAAGAGGCCAGCTGTTTAAAGCCACTGACATATAACTGAAGTGATCAGCAAGAGGTTGCCACCTTGTCAGTGAGCCTGAGTAGCAGAGCTGCTTCTCACTGGCAGAGGAGAGAGCGCAGATGGTGCGAGGAGGTTAAGGATTATTAGCTGCACTGAAATCTACTCTGATTCTAATGGAAGTCATCTCTTTAACCTTGTTTAGTTTTTAAGACCGCAAATAATATACTGCACACACACACACACACACACACCAATATGAAAACATTCACAGAGTCATTTTCCTCAGAAGATCAGGCAGTGCTTCACACACTCCTTGGCCAGAATTTAAGAGTTCGACTCAGCTGCAATTATTCAGTCTTACTTTATGCCCCAGTACACACAGGGCCTAGTTTACATTCCACTGATGCAAATGCTCACTGTGTTTTTCACTGATTATTCTGGCAACAATCTACATGCATTTAGCTCTTGACTTTCTAAAGCAGCAGCTCCCGAACTGACACACACACAGCTCAGCCGCAGGATTTTCCTGAAATCACAGTCAAATGGAAACGGAGTGACCTGAAATCTAAAACATTTTCTGCTAATGCAATTTAAGACCTCCTGTCACCACTATATAAATCACAGTACGAGTTCTATTACTAATCAAGTATTACAGTATAATCTTTATGTGTAATTAACAGGCAGCTGGATTCACAGTAAAAATTAAATAGTGTGTAGGTTTAAAATACCTTTTCAAACAGAATGAGGAACATGGATTACTTCCACTGAAATCACAACAGGACCTGGTTATGGTCAGTGTGAGGAAGCACAAAGGACATGTGGGTATTGTTTCAGCTCCTTTCATAGCCAAAACTATAACACGCCACCCACTATTGGAGGGGGTGCTGTTGGAGTAGTCGTTAAAATACAGTTTTTAATCACACACACATATTATATACACAAGCTTCTGGCTTGTGTGCAGTAAATCCCATCTGTGCTGTATTTACGCTTGGTCCTGAAAAGCACCAACTGCTACAAACTGTGACTTAATAAATCCATATTCAACCTCCGCTTCCGTATGCCTGCCTATTATTTGCACATTTCACAACTAGCTGTATCCCACTGAGGGGAATCGCTGGCCTTGCAAACACTGAAACTACATGCACGTGGTGTTTCCGACCTGCTGTAAAATCTGCTGGGCGTGTTGGGGGCAGAATGAGTCAAGTCTTTGCCTGAGAACAAGATGGCGAGGTCTGCAGCTGGGTTCAGACCAACTTTAACCCTGCACAGAAGGCCACAGACCTCTCTTTTCTTTGGATGGAGTGAGTCAGGCGACGCAGCGGGGGTGACAACATAAGGGGGATCTGTCAAAAGAAGAGCTGTCAGGCAGAAGGCCAAGGAACATCCTGCAGCCAGGAAGTGATGTGGTCACTCAGAGACATGAAAAAGTGGCTGTAGTAAAATCCTGTGTCTGTACGGTGTTTTGGTGTCTTCCTTTAAGTGCATTAATTTGGACTCCTGGATCGTATTGCACTGTCTCACCAGTTAAACAACACCAATGCAGCCCCCTGTGTGGCTCTGATGCCGGCCTGCTTTCTGCCTGAACACCCACTTACTAAATCTGGACCACAGTGTTTTGTACACACTGATCCGGTTTCAGTCTGTGTATACACACACACGAAAGTGGACATACTGTATTCCTGTGTTATTATCAGCCTCCATTTCAAAAAATATAATTAACTGCTCATTCAACTGTTTTCTTATAGCTTCTAATAGGAGTTGTGTCGAACGTGTGTTGGGCATCTTTCTTATTGCCAGTGTAAACAGATTGTCCCTGAATCTCTCAGTTGCCTGTAATAGCCTGTGGACTGATTTCTATGTTAAGGATGCATGTCGAATTTTCTGCAAACATCGGAAGGATGTCACCCGTATGCTCGCTCCTGAACGCTTTGCCCTTTCTTTTCTGCTGCTCTAAGCAGCAACCTTCAGAACTGAAAAACGAAGCTAGCACAGAAACTCCAAAAACTACAGACTCTCACGCTAAAATTAGCAGATGAACAGGGTTCAAACGCATAGTCACATGACAAAAATAAACACACACCTCCTGCTTTTATAGGATTTAAGGGGATAAGTAGAGCACCTCTATAAAAGCACAAGTTTTGGTAGTTTGCTGACATGACAGCGTAATTAGAAAAAGACTGAACAAGTACGGCTTGTTTGGAAGGGTTGACGAGGGAACCCTTCTTCTCTCTTAAAAGAACATGGCAACATAGCTTAGGTTTGCAAAGTTCCTTCTGAACAAACCACAAGACGCTTTCGTACAATGTCCTTTGGACAGACCAAAGTGGAAATGTTTGGCAAAAACCAAACACCCCATACCAACTGTCAAACACGGCAGTGGAGGGGTGATGATTTGGGCTTTGCAGCCACAGGATCTGGGCACCTTGCAGTCACTGAGCGTGTCTGTATACAAAAGTATTCTAGAGTCAAACCAAAGGTGGTTTTGCAGGCTGCCTGTGTAACTAACTTTTAGCTATGCAACATGTATCTGGCATTTATTGCGTTGTCACATCCACGTTGACACTGATATTACCCTTATACTCCATATAAACACCTCAGGAATGCTGACTGTAGCCGTGGGTGTCATAACAACAGTTTCCTGGGATTACACAGAGCTCCTTTAAATTCAGTTTTGTGTCTTTCACTATTCTTTTTTTTTTTTTTTTACCATAAGGCAACATTTTGAGCATCATGGAGAAATAATCCTTAGACTGCATGATGCTCGAACCCAGCCACGAGGGCCACAAGCCAGCGTACTCCTAGTGTCGGTCCTGAGCCCAGGTAAATGGGAAGGCGTTGCATCAGGAAGGGCATCTGACGTAAAATCTTTGCCAAATCAAGTATGCGGATTTATAATACGACTTCCATACTGGATCGGTCGCGGCCCGGGATAACAACGCCCGCCTCTGGTGCAGTTAACCAATAGGGTGCTGGTGGAAACTATGCTACTGTTGGCTGAAGACAAAGGAGGAGGAGGAGGGGGGGTGCAGAGATAGGGTGAGATGGAGGCAGATGATCCGCTGTGGTGACCCCTAACGGGAGCAGATGGAAGAAGAAGAAGAAGAAGAAGAAGAAGAAGAAGACTGCATGACGCTCAGATCTGACACTGTAACTCAGGTGGATTGTAAAGCATCAGCTTGGTGTGTTACAGGGTTGGACAGAAGACAGTGTAGGAATACGAATCAGCTCAGGTGCACGCTGTAATCTCCTCAAAAGCCTCACATAAAGGAGGATTTGTATCTCCCTTCGTCTTTCAGCGAACTATTTGAAGTCGGCCCTACAAAGCAGTGTTCTCCCCTCGCCCTTGAAAAAACCTCAAGTACAAGTCACATCAAAAGTTTACAGGCAGAGAAAAGTGTGTGCTTCTGCCTCGAGGTGCTTTGTGAGCAGCGTACCTGAAAGCCGTGCTTGCCCCTCCACCATGTGGTGTCTTCTTTAGGGGGCATGTCAATTACCGACACAATGTCACCAACCTGCAGAGAGCAACAAACCACAGAACGAGAGATTAAACTTGTGTCTGACTGTCTCTCTGGCTCTTGGCAACAGAAGACATCAACGACTGCTATAGCTGAAACGATTATACATCTAAGCTTTGAATTCCAATTGTAAGAGCACAATTTTAGTAATTATTGTTCCAAACTGAAAAGCTTTTTTAAAAAAACTATTCAGCTGTCATTTGTATTCACTGGTAATATTTGAATTGAAGACATCTTTAGTGTTCTTGCAGTTCTTCTTCCTTTTTAATCGTCATCTGTAGCGTTCAGTGTTACAAAATCTTTATGCGGCGAGTACAACCAGATTAGGAAGTATGTGTGAAGAGTTTTTGACACGAGGGAAGCAAGAGAGTGTGCCAAAACGAATCATCTACAAACGCCTCATTAACCAAGACGTTCACAGTCCGTTGGCTCCTAACGTGACGTGGGTCTGCTGAGAAATGTCAGGTGTCCTTTTTGCAAGTCCTTATTTGGACAGATGCCGTTTCTGTTCAGGGGACTGACAGCGTCTTTACTTACAGCAGTCAATAAGGATAAAGCTGAAGCAGAGACCTGGTGTTACAACTTCAACTCTCTACATGTGTGCATATGCTCATCGTTTGAAGGTGACTACCACTGCGTGATGAGGATGCCCGAGTAGGCAAATCCTGGTATGGAATTATCTATTGCACTGGGGATAAGAGACTGCTGAGGTTCAGCCAGGGTTCAGCTGTGTTGTTCACCCTCCTTTCCGCTTCTGCGCTTTCACACAACTCACTCTGCACGCTCCCATCCCAGAGTGGATCTGGGCGTGCCAGGCAGAGCTGTCTTGTGCGACTTCTTCCCAGGAATCAGGGTTGATGCCACAGCTCTTTTAAGCAGCCTTCAGTGTGTGTCTGCAGTGCCTCCGTGGGAGAGCTTGTCTTCTTTCAGCGCCACAGAGCAAACGCTTATTATCCATGTGGCACATATGACCTACCAACCTCGGCTGGGAGTGCTGGAGCATTCCATTCCATCCTGGCCCTCTGAAGCACCTCTTTATCAGGCATTTATTCCCATCAAATGATGGACAGCAGATAGTTAATGATGTTGTGGCTTCAGTGTGTTTTCTCATTCCAACCTTTCAGCACCCTAACTGCCTTACACAGCACTCTGCTGGATCCAAACTTCCTGCATGTTGAACGGTGATGGTTTTCCAAGTAGCTCCCTGTGATGCCGGTCTTCTGCAATGTGCTGGTAAACAAGCTGAAATTCACCAAATGGTTTAGACCCATCGGCTACCGTCACCTGGTTTAACCAACCTGTTGAAGCTATTATCTCGGATTGTAGCCACTTTTTTATGGCAACGGCTATGAGGAGCCGCATGCTACGTGAGGACTAAAGTACACACTCCAAGCGATAAGTGATCACAAACAAATAAAGTGAACACACCCCTGTTAAAATACCAGGTTTATCTGAAGTAAACAAAATGAAACCATGATAAATCATTTCAAAACTTCGACCTATAACCTGTACAATTCGACTGAAAGAGACACAAATCTGTTAAGGTGTAAAATAAAAAATGTAGAATAAGCTGGTTGTATAAGTGTGCACACTCTAAAACTAATACTTTGTTGAGGCACCTTTTGATTTAATTACAGCATTCAGTCTTTTTAGGTAGGAGTCTATCAGCATGGTGCAGCTTGACTTGGCAACATTTGCCCACTCTTCCTTGCAAAAGTGCTCTAAATCTGTCAGATTGTGAGGACATCTCTTGTGCACTGCCCTCTTCAGGTCACCCCACAGATTTTCAGTTGGATTTAAGTCTGGGCTCTGGCTGGACCATTCCAAAACTTTCATTTTCTTCTTTTGTCAATTTGGATGTATGCTTGGGGTCATTGTCAAGTTGAAAGGTGATATTCCTCTTCATCTTTCGCACAGACATCTGAAGGTTTTGGGCCAAAATTGACTAAAGTTCCAGTTGAAGACATTCAAGCCCAAAGTGTGATGCTGCCACCACCATGCTTCACTGTGGGTATGGTGGTGTTCTGGTGATCCGCAGAATTATTTTTGTCCTAAAAATCCTTTTGGAATGGTGTCCAAAAAATTCAACCTTGGTTTCAATACATTTTCCTACATGCTTTAGGGAGATCTGATGTATTTTCCTTTTTTTTTTTTTTGGAAATTTTAGACACAGGTTAAAAGGCTTCCATCTTGCGACTATACCCCATAGTACAGATTTATGAAGAATATGTTGCATGTACTAAACATTCCGTACTTGCCAGAAATTCCTGCAGCTCCTTCAGTGACGCTGTAGGCCTCTTTTCAGCCTCCCTGACCAGTTTTTATCTTGTGTTTTCGTCAGTTTTGGAGGGACGTCCAGTTCTCAGTAACATCACTGTGGTTCCATATTTTCTTCACTCCTTGATGACCGTCTTCACTGTGTTCCATGGTATATGTAATGCTGTGGGAATGTTTTTGTCGACTTCTCCTGACTGATACCTTTGAACAATAGGACCCTTTGATGCTTTGTCATGTCTTTATGTCAGGAAAATCCTACGAGCGCTTTAGTTGGGGTTAATCAGAGTCACTTTTATTGGGGGCAGGTGTGTACATAAAAAGACTGAATGCTGTATTAGTTTTAGTATGTGCACACTTACACAACCAGCTTAATAACAATTTTTATATTTTTCCCCTAACAGATTTTTTTCTTTTCAATTGAATAATACAGGTTATAGGTCACAGAAATGAGTTAAAATGCTCTCATTTTTTTTACATCAGAAAAACCTGGTATTTTAACAGGGGTGGGTTCACTTTATATATCTACTGTAGGAGGCATAGCTTCATGCTACATGTTGGTTTTATAGAAATACAACAACAATGTGGTTGTCACCTCAAAGGACAGCTCGTCTGAGGCCTGGGCAATGTAGCGCTTGATGACATGGGCAGCAGCGATAGCTGGTACATTGATGGACGACTCCTCATGAACCAGCAAGTGATTCCCCTTATTGTCCACCTGTCAACGCACAAACACAGGCACACAAAACTTACACATCATATTAACAAGTTAATATAACAAAGTTGTGATTCTATTGGGACTTTCAGATGCAAAGTAGGTGCAAAGCGTGGGGCCTGCAGGGCGTCCTTCATTTCTTTGGTCTTCTTCGGAAAAGTAAACCACTTGTGAACCAGCTTACTTTGTCTGAGGGTTTTTGCTACCCAGAGGAATGAATGAATATCTGGTGTGGCTCAAATTTTCTGGTAACATCTATTAAGAGACTGTAGTATTCCGAGAGTAAAACCACTGACAGCAAAACTGTAGCAGCAGAAACTCGTATCAGACTTTTATAGGACGTCACCTCCATCCATGTGAGGGCAGGCCCACAGTTGATCTTGTTGTCGGCGATCGCTGAGAGCCGGGAGAGGTAAGCCAACAACATCTGGGAAACTGACTAACATGGAAGAAAACACACAGACAAGTTAGTGTCATTACATTTACTTTACAATAGCGCCATTTCCTACTGCAATAAATCACTGCTAATGTGGTGAGCTTTAAACCCAGCTGCTACAATTTCAGTTAAAGATGCCTCTAACTGCAGAATGTTGAGTGTTGTTCCTTATGTTATGCATTCACAAAGGCAGCTAATTTTGCAGCTAATTATGAGTGCTGCGTGGGAGAAAACAACTTGAAATGACTATAGCTGTGATTTTATGCTACAAGGGAAATTTAGTTTTATAGCTTCTGGTGCCACAAATCTGCAAATTGAGCTATTATAAAACAGTAAAACTTTGCTCAGGAGAAGTTTCAGGATCGAGGTTTTCTTATGTACAACTCGCATCTGTCAGTATTAATACCAGAGTGCCAACTCGATAAAGTGGTTTCACCAGGCCGGTTTGATAATTCTGCTTTCTATGACTCAGAGTACATTTCGCAGACACGCACATGGAAGAATTTCATACTGAATTAATGAAAATACCTGATACGCTGTCAGTCTGTATTGTCTTTTAAAAGCTTACTGGAATTTTTAGTAGCTTTCTTAGCACTGTATGAGTCAATAAGAAAGTGAACCAGTTTGGCATTTAAGCACTGCAGTTTTCCACAAAGCTACAGTTTACTGAGGACTGCATATTTGATGTGATAAAAGGTCTTTTAATAACCCCAAGGTATGGCAGGGACTCAGGGATGGTGGAGGAAATGGGGCACAGATCTGATAAAGCTCTACAGTGGCTTATTTTGCTCACAGCCCTGGATGCTCCAGTTTACCTCAGACTGATCAGTCAGGCTGTCCAATCGAGGCAGCTCAGGCAGCTGTGAGAAGCGTCGGTCGTAGATGCAGAGGTGCAGGTGCTTGTCCAGGACGCGGAAATCCTCATAGCTGCGTTTCACAATCCAACTTCGACCCTTTAGAACAAAGATATGTGTGTGTGTGTGTGTAATGGTCAAGAAAATGGAGACGGAGAACATCACAGGTTGAGCTACATGCATCTATCGAACTGCAGTGACGATAAACTCAGTAGAGTAGCTCGTCACGACTTAACATGCTGCATGAGGGACATACTGTGAACAGCAGCTTTAAAAATAGGACTCACACAAGTGAATTTGAGTTGGCTGCAACAACCATTTGAAAATGTCCCACCTCCTTTAAAACACTGGTTAAATATCAGACATAAAAAACAAAAAATTGGACATGTAATACATTCTAAAAACTTCTAAAAGTGTGCTACCTTACAGTGATTTAACACCAAACCATCAGGAGTGAAAAGACATGCAGCACTGGAAGATATTCTCAGTGTTAGAAATTAAAAAGATAAAGTGGCTCGCCAAAGTATTCATCTCCATGGTGTTTTTTTCTATATTTTGTGGCACAACCTGTAATTTAAATGGATTTTTTTTTAAATTTATGTTAGGTCCCACAGTCTACAACACCAATAATCAAAAGGCACCATCAAGGACGACACACCACGAAGACGAAGGAGCTCTCAAAACAAGTCAGGGACAAAGATGTGGAGAAGTACAAATCAGGGCTGGGTTATGAAAAAAAAAATCTGAAACTTTGAAAATCCCACAGAGCACCATTACATCCATCATCATAAAATGGGAAGAATATGGCGCCACAACAAACCTGCCTAGAGAGGGCCGTCCACCAAAACTCACAGACCGGACAAAGGGGGCAATAATGAGAGAGGCAACAAAGAGCCCAAAGGTCACCCTGAAGGACCTGGGAAGCTCCACAGCAGAGACTGCTGGAACTGTCCATAGGACCACTATACGCAGTACTCTCCACACAGCTGGGCTTTATGGAAGAGTGGACAGAAAAATCCATGCATGTTTAGAGTTTGCCAAAAGGCATGTGGGAGACTCCCCAAACATATAGAAGAAGGTCTTTTATTAAGATCAGACCAAAATTGAATGTTTTGGCCATCAAGAAAAGACACTATGTCGAGCATCAACCCAACACCTCTCATCAACCTAAGAGCACCATCCCCACAGTGAAGCATGGTGGTGGCAGCATCATGCTGTGGGGATGTTTTCCTTCAGCAGGGACTGGGAAACTGGTCAGAACTGAAGGAATGCTGAAATTCTTGAGGAAAACCTATGTGACTCTTCCAGGGATTTGGGACTGGGATAGAGGCTCACCAGCAGGACAATGACCCTAAGCATACTGCTAAAGCAACACTGGAGTGGTTTAAGGAGAAACATATTAATGTGTTGGAATGGCCTAATCAAAGCCCAGACCTCCATCTAGCTGAGAATCTGTGGCATTACTTAGAGATTGCTGTACACCAGCAGAACCCATCCAACTAGACCCCGACCCCCCTAAGAGCATCTAGCCAAGCTCATTGGGGGTAGGGACTATTTTGTGTGGGCCCATTACATGAAATCCAGCAGGTAAAACACAGTGCAGCAGTTTAGTATTGAAAGCTCTGTATGAATGTGTGAGTGATTTAAACGCTGGAAAAGATCTACTGTATTAATAAAGTTCAGCCTACTTGAAGCCAGTAAGGAAAGTTGGCAAAAATGTGAGTTAGAGTTGGAGCTAAGAGTATCACAGCTCTGTCATTAAGAAACAGGAGAATCTGACAAATTCATTTAATGCAATAATGACTTTAATGCTTTAGATGTGTGAGGCAGTTTTAGTTTTTCATTTCTTTCAGCTGGAGCCCTGTGGTGTGTGAAGGTTCTGAGAGCAAATAAAGTAGGTTCAGTCTATATACAAATTTGATTTAAACTACAAATCAGAAAATTAAAAATAGGCGGCCTTATCTACGATCGTACAGCAATCACACAGAGGTCTGAGGGATCTTCCAGGATCGGGGATGCTATTTTCTGTAAATCTGATTGGTCAGCAGGCAGCGATTCCACACCTTTTGATCTCCAATCTAGAACTTACTGCAGCATAAGTTACCCCAGTGATATACCTCGGTATAAAGTGAGCCACAGTTTTAGTACTGAAAACCTGCAGTTAACCCTTAAGTTACCTGGATAAGCAAAAACCCAGCTGCTTAGCACAGGGCTAAAGCCTTGCTTGTAGAGTACTGCCATTACATGCCAGCAGTGCAAATGCAAACCATCAGCTTGAAATGTAACTATTGTTTTTGTCTTGTTTTTTAAAGACTTATTCCATGGATTTGTTGTTTCTTTTGTATCCAACGAGAAGCCTCAAACCCCACAGAAAGAAACTAGCGGTGGAAAGTTTTTCGCTTTGATTTGGCCTAGAAAGAGCCGTCTTTACTGAGGCCAGGGCTTGCACAAGTGGGACTGCAGTGCATCACACAGCCCACTGATTCTAGTGCCGTTTTAAAAGTGCTGGCTGGGAGAGACGCCACTGGGAGGGCTCTGTAGGCTTGGGGAACTCTTTATGCCTTCCTGCCCCACTTTCAGACGGTTCTCCTAGTTTCCCCTCCTTTCTGGGTCTATGGAACTGAACCAGTCTCGCTGCTGTGCTACTTTCTCTGTTTAAAGCTCCAAGTGCAGAACTCAAGGCCATGCCCACACTGGTTTGTTTTCTCTTTTTCTTTTTCAAATAGAGCTGGTGTAGATTTAGGAGGTTTCCGATGGCTGCGAGTTGTTGGAATTTCCAATTGCCTGGCCACATGCTTGAGCGGCACTGCCAAGGTCGTGCAAGTGGAAGATGATCTGTACAGGAAAAAGCATGAGGCTGGATTCAAAAATGTCACGAGAGGAGACTGGGTCAAAGCTAGTGGGCAGGTGGTGTGCATATGTGTGTGTGTCTGCTTGCTGCACATCGAGGCTCCTGCTTAAGCAAATTTCTTGCACAACTTTGTATATGATGTAATCATACACAAGACTAGTACTTTTCTTACATAAGGAATTTTGCAAATGAGTAGGCGATTTTTTTCATACTTCAACAAGACCTTTGCAGTAAAACTAAACAAGGAATACATGCTGCAAGATTGCAAGCTCCCCTCTGAGAGCCCGTAAGCAGTCAAATCAGCACAGGTAATATCGCAAAATATGCAACAACCTGCGAGGAGTACTCTGCGGAAAGCCGAGGAGTGGAAGGATTTGAACTCTGAAGCTCTTTCTTTCCCACATTCTTCAGAATCACTCACCCACCTTGGCATTCATCCACAGCTCTTTTCATTTCCTACATGACTTGGATTTTTTTTTTTCTTTTTTTTTTTAAGATAAGTTAGGCGTTTCAGAAATGTTCGGTTGAGATGGATGTGTGTGCTGATATCTTAACAGAGTGTATTTGGTATCACTTGTAGCAAGGTTCAAAGCATGAATTTGTTTTTACAAAATGTCTATGTGTTTATGTACGCGGATAAAGATGAGCTTGGGTGGTTCATACACAGTTCCACACAGTAGAAGGTGCGATTAAAAAGCTGCGCGACCACAGCTTTTCTGGTTTAAACCTGGCTATCATCTCCTTCATGGCCACCTCCCTGTGCTCCTAATAGGTTTGGGTTGCTCCCTGGGAGTCCTGATCTGACTACTTACAGATGTGTTTCACCTCAAACTTGGACAAAGAGCAAATGTCAAGTACGGCGGCGAACTGACTTCATCTTGAGGCTCATCACTGGAGGCTTTCAGACTGCAGCCTGACTCTCAGTGTGGCCGAGCAACGTGAATCTGTCCCTCAAGGTCTCACTGGCAACGCAGAGTTCTGATGTCTTGAGGCACTGGAGGGAGAACGACCATCTAGTCAGCTGGACGGCTCATCCAGCTCATGATCCCTCAAAACGTCACAGGTTACTTTTATATCTGAAGACCCATTAGGCGATCATTATGCGCAGGTTTCACAAAATTCGGACCAATATTCTGGGAGGAGTGGAGTTGATGACGCCTCATCATGGCCAGTAGATCACTGGTCCTTCAGCCAGATGAGTTAGTTACTAGTTTGTTCGGCAGAGTAGCCTGGCATACAGCACTGTGTGAAAGTCTCAAGCCCCCCTCACTTCTTTACATTTTGTTAAAAAAGTGGAAACTAGGTGGAATGATTTGCTGAAACCTGTGTAAACATAAACGGATATACAGCACATAGGACAAAAACAGACACAATTCAACAGCACAGTTTTAACCAGCTTGAGAGTCAATATTTGGTTATGACCACCTTTATTCTTCAACACAGCTGAACTCTCTTAGGCTACGTTCCCACTGCGGGCAATTCTGATTTTTTGCTGAGATTTGATTTTATTTGGGTGGTCGTCCACATTATAATTTAAATGCGACCGCCGTCAGACTCCAGGATGAACAGGCTCCGGCCCTGAAGTCTGTGCAGAAGAAAGTGTGACGTCACACGCTGTGTTAGGAGAAGTAAATATGGATCTTACGCACGTCAGCGTGTGAGTAAAACTTCACTTTCTTTCCGCTGACGAACTCCATCAACACTGCCTGCCATGCTTGTTTGACATTTGATCTCGCCGCACCTTGCCTCCTCCAGCACAGAATTATGACGCGTGTCTCACTTCAACGACGGAAAAGTCGGATGAAATGCGACACAACCGTTCAGACTGAGGTCTCTTTAAAAAACGTTGGATATGTATTTGATTTAGGACCACATATGAAAGTGTCCTGAATCCCATTTGAAAAAATGGGATCTGTGCTGTTCAGACAGTCAGACAGATCAGATATGGCCACTTTTGCCTGCAGTGGGAACGTAACCTTAGCCAAGCTTTCTGTCATGTCTTTAAGTGGTCTTCAGGCATAGTTCTCCAGGCCTCTTGAAGGACATTCCAAAGCTCTTCTTTAGATACTGAATATGACCTTCAGATATTGCTCATCTACAGCTGATAGTCTTTTAGGCCAGCCACTTCTTTCAGCCACTTCTTTTGTCCTCCACTTGTCCAGTTTCTAAAAATGTTATAAGGACACACTGCACACTATGCTGAGATATGCCAAGTCTTTGGCTTATGGCTCTTTGGGAATCGCCTTGTTGGTGCAAAAATACAATTTTATGCCTGTTAAACTGTGTGAGAAACACTTGAAGAGACCTTCAGAGAGCCTGGGGAACTATTGCTCAAGAGCGCTTTTAAAAAAGATAACGTCTGGCTCCTTAGAAGGAAAATATGAAGAAATGAGGGGTGCCTCAAGACTTTTGCACAGTACAGTAACACCACTTGATGAGAGCAGTGTGTAACCACATTTAGCACATTTGGATGGGTTTCAAATAACTCCAACAGAAACACAATATCTGTATGGGCAGTCACTGACCATCTATGACATTATGCTCAATTTGTAATGTGTTCTGACTGGTCTGAATTTTGAGATTGTTTTTTCTTCCATTCCTAACCTGACCTGTGACATGAACCATTGTGTGCTGGGGTACGGCACATCAACACAGCTGTCGCTCACCACCCCACCCCACTCGCTAGTCCCTAAAATTAAACTGAAAGTTTGCCATTCTAACATAGAGACTCGGCACACACAGCAAAAGTTCACCTGAAAGAGGTTAGAATGAGTATTTTACTAAGTGACCAAAAATACAAGGAGCACTGTACTACTGTGCCATGCCAGGACAGAGGGGACAACACACCAATTTAAATCAGGCCAGTGACCCCTGCATCCATCAATGGGGTCTGTGTGGAGACAGTGGAGGACTGCAAATACCTCGGTGTTCACGCTGACAGTAAACTGGACTTTGTAAAACACACAGAACTGTCTGTTTCCTGAGACGACTCAGGTCCTTCAGTATCTGCAGGACGATGCTCTGGATGCCTCATGAGTCTGTGGTGTCAGACTCTGTGCTGTAGTGTGCTGGGGCAGCAGCTAGAGTAGTGGACACCAGCAGACTCAACAAACTGACCTGCAAGGACAGTAACGTCGTGGGTGTGGAGCTGGACCCTCTGACGGTGGTGTCAGAGAGGAGGACGCTGTCCAAGTTAAGGACAGTATTGGACAATCCTTCACACCCTCTCTGTGCTGGACAGACACAGGAGCATGTTCAGCAGCAGACTCATTCCACCACCATGCTCCACAGAACACCACAGGAAATCATTCCTACCTGTGACATCACACTCTGTAACTCCTCACCGACTCTTTAACTAGTTTCTATTGCCATATCTTATACATATTGTTTAACTTTGATGTTATTTATGCTACATTTGAACTTGACACATACATATTGTATATTTAATCTTTATTCTTCTGCCTTTAGATATATATTTATTAATTATTATTATTATTATTGATAGCTGAGCATCTGTAACAACAATGCAATCTCCCCCCTGGAATTAATAAAGTACTCTGATTCTGATGATTTCCGCTCTCTAAACCAGGAGTGTCAAACATGTGGCCCGTGGGCCACAGCTGGCCAGGGTCCAATCTGGCCCACTGGATGGCTTTGGAGGATGTGGAAATTTCAAATAAAAAGGGCATAAATGTTAGACCTTAAGCTGCATTTTCGTCAGGTTTACAGTCTTCTTACTGACAAGTACGAAATCCACAGCCTGTCATACACCAAAGTAAGAATTAAGAAAGAAAACCTTCCTCTTTATTACAGATATTAAAATTACCAGCGGAAAATTACTTTTATTCACCATTTGCAATAGACATTGCTGGGCTTTACACAGTAAAAAAAAAAGGACAGCTTCTGTCAATTCACAGATAATTTCTGTTTTTAAAAGTCCTTCGTTTATTACAGCACAAAACCAATGAGACATGCTCACAGGCTTCTTTTTTTTCACTACAGCAGCAATTCTTTATTATTTCTTTTTTATTTCTTTTCTTAAGACCTCTCAGGGATTTAATGTGTAATTAAATGTCTTAATACCAAAAGTAAGGGGAACAATTCGGGGGTGTTTTTTCTTTATAGGTTATCAGCCAATGACTTCACTGTTCTGGCCTGGCCCACTTAAGATCCAGTTGGTCTGTATGTGGCCCACGACACAAAATGAGCTCTAAACTTTCTGACTGCATCTTGGATAGATATGAATACATGTGGGAGTGTACTGTGTAGTAACGCGCCACTGATGCAGTAGAACGTGCAGTCTTACCTGGCAGTAAATGTGAACTAAGTACACCAGCTCCTTAGACTCATAGCCGTTCCGCGTCACTTCACTCTGTTCATCCCCGAGGGACAACTGAAAAACACAGAGAGGAGGGTCGGAGCGTTAGACGAGCCCGTCTTCATCTCAAGAAATGAAATGAACTGACTTCAATCTCACAAGCTCTTTGAGAAATCCATTATTGCAAACTTATGTGTGGTCAGGCACGGCAATGTAAGCAAAAGCCACAGAACTTCCACTGAAATTCTATTCACGAGCCAATGTTTTCCAAACATGTCAGGCAGGGATGTGTGGAGGCAAGAGAAACCAAGAGTTTTTTCCTTTTATTTAAAGGTGCAGCCGTGACTTCTCCATCCATGAGCGTAACATGCTGCAGCTTTGAAGTAATGCTGGCACAAGATCTAAAATAAATATGAGCTGTTGTCAAACAGTGTAGGAAACGTCTTATTAACTTTAGAGCTACTTGCAGTGAAATTTCAAGGTAATATTGGAAATATGAGATCTTACTTTCTCATTATGGTGTTTACTTCAGGTGTCCAAGATATTAAAACTTGAAAGAAACATCTGTGAGGCCTACATTTTTGCTTTTAAACTCACAAAAAGTGAGGACAGAACCACCACCACCACCGTAACCTATACCACACACACACACACACACACACACACACACACACACACACACACCAAAATCTCTTAAAAGGAATGGAGGACCCTTTCAAACACAATCCACGTAAAGGAAGCTCTTGAAAGTAAATGAATACTAAGATGATTATAGTCATGTGTTCCAAGTGAACGGAGCTGACCGCCTACATGTCGATGAAATATAGATGAGGAAATGAGCGTGATGCTGGGAGTGCTGGCACAGAGACAGCATCTGGTTGGAGAAGAATACTAAACAGACACATATGGACAGCTGCGTTATGGATGCCGCCGCTGGCAGTGGCCCTCTTCAATGACTTCATCGTTACAACCTAAATTGTCAGTTAGAAATGCTCTCGTTTTAGAGAGTCAAACCTTCATGGAGGATGAGGGAAATTAAATTACGTTAGCTTGTCCCATTACTTTTGAGCCTCCAAAAATAGGTGGCTATGTACAAAAAAGGCGGTAATTCCTAAACAGTTAATGCAGTGGTTTTGTGAAACTCCTCGAATTAAAGCTCAAAGTCTGCACTTCAATCACATCTTAATTGACTGATTTAAAATCCAGCATGGTGGTACACAGAGATAAAATTATAAGAAAAGAAAAGAGTGTTCTTGTCTTAAAATTTATGGACCTCATCAGTGCCACAGATGTTTACCTGTATTCTACTAAAGCCAAGATAGTAATCAGTTAATTATCCTAGGACACACTGACACTCTTCCATGTAACTCAATAGATTTTCCAGTAAAGGGGAATTTTTACAGTGATCTTTTATACCAACAATGCCTGCTGTCCTCAGGTAGCCCCGCAGCCCTTCTTGGCTCGAGTGAAATGATCCATTTCCAAATTAACCTTTTTCAAACGTCAGTATTTTGAGACGATTCAACCCAAGTTAGAGAGGCAGCGATCATATCACAAAAAAGATCGCGTACACAACAGGAGCTGCTTTACTCGCAAATTATTTCCTGCCATCTGCTGTGTTGGCAAGATTACTCTGACTCAGATATGAATCAAGTCTCTTTTCAGTGAAACAACAAAGACCATCATATTCATATGGACATCTAAATAATGTACCTATGCAGTGTTAAACATCACACGGAATGTAAGCCAATATGTCTTTTACTTTCAAAGACGTTTGTGTGTAAGCACAATGGCATCTCGAACATCTTCAATCATGAATGAGTGAAAAGCTGAGCCCCCCCCCCCCCCCCACACCTTTACCGTCTCCTGGAAGACCACGAGAGAGCTGAATGTGGCTGTTCACATGAGTGGAATTATATATTATTATATATTATTTATCTATTTTTAAGATGAGGCCATCCGACATCCTAAGGATTGTGTACAAGTAGCCAGCAGGTGAAAGACCATTTTTAGTGTTTGACATTTCCACTCGTACATGCACCTGAGTCAGGTAAGTTTTAGAAAAATTCAGGTCTTCTTTGTGAAAGCAGCCGTGTTGATAAGAGACATGATCAAAGAGGGTCACCCTGTCTGCTGAACAGAAAAATGGGCACTGAGAAAGTGGGCACCTGCAACAGTGTTTCTGTCAAAACAGAAACTCTGGATGGGAAGAGTGGAGGAAGGTTCCCATTAGGCTAATAAGAAACATTAGCTAACTTAAAGGTTGTAGTCTTAGGCCTGACAGGGGGTTGACTGAAGTCTGGAAGACTGTAAGGCTTGAAATACTCCGGCATAAACCCCGTCTTATTTTATAGAGGTTGCAAGGTCAGTAACAGTGGCTTGCAAAAGTAATCACGCTCTTAGCATTTTTCCTGTTTTTTGTGCTACAACCTGTAATTTAAATTGATATTACTTATTTATTTATTGAATTTTATGTACTGGGCCTACACAAAATATTCCAAATTTATTAAATTAAATTTAAAAAAAGTATTTCCCAAATATTCAATAAAAAAAGAAAAAAAAAACATGCTGTGTGCATATGTATTCACCCAACCACAGTTAGTACATTGTAAAGCCTCTTTTTACAGCAGTTACAGCTGCAGGGCTCTTAATGTCTCCATCAGTCTGACACATCTAGACACTGGGATTTTTGTCCATTCTTCAAAGCCAAATTGCTCCAGCTCCTTCAGGTTGGATGGGTTCTGCTGGTGTACAGCCATCTCTAAGTCATGCCACAGATGCTCAGTTGGATTGAGCTCTGGGCATTGATGAGGCCATTCCAACACATTAACACGTTTCCCCTTAAACCACTCCAGTGTTGCTTTAGCAGTATGCTTAGGGTCATTGTCCTGCTAGAAGGTGAACCTCAATCCCAGTCCCAAATCCCTGGAAGAGTCACGTAGGTTTTCCCTCAAGAATATCCCTGTATTTAGCACCAGCCATCATCCATTCGCTTCTGACCAGTTTCCCCAGTCCCTGCTGAAGGAAAACATCCCCACAGCATGATGCTGCCGCCACCATGCTTCACTGTGGGGATGGTGTTCTTGGGGTGATGAGGTGTTTTCGGTTAGTGTTAGACATAGTGTTTTCCGTGATGGCCAAAAAGTTACATTTTAGTCTGATCTGACCAGAGGACCTTCTTCCAAATGTTTGGGGAGTCTCCCACATGCCTTTTGTTGAACTCTAAAGGTACTTTCTCATTTTTTTCTTTAAGCAACACCATTTTTCTGGCCACTCTTCCATAAAGCTCAGCTCCATGGAGTGTATGACATATAGCAGATTGTGGAGCCTTTCAGGACAGGTGTGTATATACTTAGATCATGTGACACTCACACTGCACACAGGTGGGCCTTATTTAACTAATTATGTGACTTCTGAAGTTAATTAAACGCACCAGATCTTATTTACGTGCTTTACAGCAAAGGGGGCGACTACCTATGAACGCACCACTTTTCAGTTTTTTTATTTATTAAATATTACATTATTTTTTCATTTTGTGTAGGCACATTACATATGATTAAAAAAAAAAGAAAACAGGGGAAAAAACACCAAGGGGGCTGAATATGTTTGCAAGTCACTGGAACTTCTAGATGAAAGTGATACTCAAACTTTGTGTGTGTGTGTGTGTGTGTGTGTGTGTGTGTTAGAGGAATATCCATTAGAAAACAAGCGCTATATTGTCTAGTTTCAGCGACAGTGAAACTTGAGGACTGCCTTCTTCTCAGCGGCCAACCATGCGTCACTGATTCCTCACCTCAGCCTCCCCTCTCTCTCTCAACTGCTCAAGAAACATTTGTATTTTCCTCTCTGTTTGCTGCATCTCATTATCTTAAATCTGCATCTGTGCGTTGAGACCAAGATCTGTTCCGCTTTCTCAAAAGCAGACCCAAAAACTGAGTGGAAGCATTTATGTGCTCCGTAGGTCCGCTAAACAGAAATTGCCTGAGCAATGTTATGGTGCCAGTGAGGGGAGGAAAACACATGGAAGCATTTCGCTTCCCATTAAAACAGGTTTTGATTTAATACAGTTATAAATGAAAGGGAGGGGTGCATAGCTTTCACAGAGCAGCCATGTCCTTTTCTGTGGCTGCGTGTCCTTTCTCAGAGACAAACTAGTGTGACGGCAAATGACCTAATTATCGGTTTGGTGTTTACCATCAGCATTGAACACTGCATGCACAACTAAAAGCATTTCATCTGGACAGAGCAGCCAGCAAAAACAAGGCAAAGTTTAAAAGTGAGACCACAGTGCTGGACGTTTAAGACGAGTCTTAGTCTGCAAAGACTCATGGGACCAAACCAAAACCTAGGGAAAAGGAGAGCTGATAATGACCAACTGTGACAAGAAAGGTGGACATCATGTGGGCAAAAATGACAAACCACTTGCTTGGGGGTATGCACAAAAAATCCACAGTGGTAGAACTGGATTTCATCAGTAGGACAAGGATGGGGCTAGCTGGTTAACAGCCCCGTAACTTTCAAATTAAAAGCAAGGGAACTGGCCACTAGTAGTAGTATATAGGTTGAAAGAATTTTAAAAAATGCACTTGGACGGCCATTAATACACCTAAGCTTAGGTGTGGATCAAAAAGAAAAAAGAAAAAGCACAGCACTGTTTTTGGAAAAATTTCACAAGGGAGAGGGCCCAAACACGGCCAGAACCCAAATCTTTAATCTCACAAGTCACGATCATCAAAAAGTGATCAATTTAGGAGCAGGCAGAAGGCAATTTCCACAAACACGCTCAAAATGGAGGGTCGAATTAGGAAGGGGCATCCTCTGCCAAATCACCAATGTGGATTACTCTGCTGTGGCGACCCCTAGGGGCAAAATACAAGGGAGCAGCCGAAGGTACTCCAAAAAGTCAAACAGGAGGGGATGAACATGAAGAACACTTTGAACACAGAACTGCTGCAAAGGAAGAACGATCTGGTAACCAGGACAGTTTGGGAACTACAGAGTTTAGTTGAAGATTTTTCCATCTAGTGCAGGGGTCAGCAACCTCTGGTATGAAGAGAGCTGCTTTTGAGTGATTATGGACCAAAAATGATCTGTATGGAACCACAAAACAAAGTTTCAGCCTACTAAGTATATGTTGGCATGTCAACATAATTATTTTTACATACACTACCAGTCAAAAGTTTGGACACACATTCTCATTTAATGGTTTTGCTTTATTTTCATGACTATTTACACTGTAGATGCTCACTGAAGCCATCAAAACTATGAAAGAACACATATGGAATTATGTAGTGAAGAAAAAGTGTGAAATAACTCAAAAGATGTTTTATATTTTAGATTCTTCAAAATAGCCACCCTTT
>VUQH01038238.1:0-14183 GCA_015106775.1 Etroplus canarensis | reverse complement strand
TGGGAGTGACCAGGATGGACAGGATTAGAAATGAGTACATCAGAGGGTCAGCTCATGTTGAGAAGTTTGGAGACAAAGTCAGAGAGGCAAGGCTGAGATGGTTTGGACATGTACAGAGGAGGGATAGTGGATATATTGGACAGAGGATGTTGAGGATGGAGCTGCCAGGCAGGAGGAGAGGAGGAAGACCACAGAGAAGATTCATGGATGTAGTGAAGGAGGATATGCAGAGGGTTGGTGTGAGGGAAGAGAATGCAAGGGACAGGGTGAGATGGAGGCAGATGATCCACTGTGGTGACCCCTAACAGGAGCAGCCAAAAGAAGAAGAAGAATATGACCAAAACCCCCTGAGTACACCCGGTCTTATCTGAAAGGGAAAGTTGCTGAAAGTGGGGTCAGGCCGAGTTAGTACTTGTATGGGAGACAGTCTTGGGCTAACACTGTCAGCAAGAAGGTACCTGCTTCAAATTGACTGGGGCCTTTCTGCATGAAGCTTGTATGTTTACCGTGTGCCTGCCTAAGCTCCCACTAGGTAACCAGGCTTCCCCCTGCAGTCCAGTGACATGCATGTTAGGTTAAATGGTGATTGTAAATTGGCCAGAGATGTGAAGTAGATCAAGTGTATAGAATAATGCACCATATGAATATGGTTAAATGTGGCTTGTAGACTAAAATGCTCTGAGTCGTCAATAAAAAAGACTAGAAAAGCACTATATAAATACAAGCACATTATTTAAAAAACAATGTGCCCTTAAAGCCAAATTTGAAATCCAGAAATCTTTTTATTACAAAGGCATGGCAGTCATTTTGTTATTGTTCTCTATTAATATCAAAATTTTTTCTTTATTAATTGTTATTTAGGAGCACTCTTTAATGTAACAGCACAAAAGCCATAGTCAGTTTTATTTTAAAACAGCTCTGAGAAATGAAACCAAAATATAAAATATTTTTACTTTGGAACACTTTTCTTCATTTAATTTAAGACTAGAAATCTGAAAACACAGACACACACACAGAAAGACACACATACACTCTCCCAGACTCGTCCTGTTTGCCACTCGCTGAAAGTGCACCCATGGATGTGAAGCGTTTAGCGGCTAGACAAGGTAATTTCCTGCGGAAGTGAGAGAGCAGGAGGGGGTTTTGTTGGGGGCTGAGGGCAGTCAGTCTGGGTTGTTATGGGGGATGCGAGGGATGCAGGGGTGGAGGGCAGCAGAAAGAGTTGAGAATAATAGGTGAAAGGGTAAAGTTGATGTAAACTCTACAGAGGAGAGGCTAAGTGAAGAAAAAGGAAGTGAGAAGGAGATCGGGTAGTGGATGACCTCAGAGTGAAGCACAGGTGTATCGGGTGGAGGTATATGTGTCATAACTGTTTATGCACACTGTTGAGAGAATCATAAGCAGCAGGAGGTAAAACTGGGTGGTGATGGGAGGACAGGATGTAGATTAGGCAGGGCAACATGGAGGATAAGGACATGGCATGTCAAGAGGTCTCTGTTGTTCCACAATGTTTGAACAAACCACATTGTTTAAATTAATCAAATTAGCCCTGTAGGAAGGTGAGGGTGAGGTTGTTGAGAGGGACATATATTAAATATATTATATTACATTAACATTTTAAAAAGCTAAAAAAATAAACCACTTATAAAACTTTAACACAAATAAATAAAATGAACCAGGCTCATTAATATCCAACAGTCTGCGCTGTATTTAGAAAGTTACCAGTGTTTGTCTAAAATATTTTTAGCGTAAACGGGTATAATAAATTACTGGCAGTATGCCACTTTGAATTGTTTGAATGAAACTGTAAATTCCAGGACCATAAAGTTCAGACTGTCATCTACTTAGAATCAGATCTGGCTATGCTTCACAGTACAAATGGATAATGACCCAAAGCATACTTCAAAAGGAACCCAAGAGTTTCTCAAGGCAAAGAAATGGGATGTTCTCCAGTGGCCAAGTTAGTTACCCAGTCTCAACCCGGTAGACCATGCCCACAAACAAGCAGCAACTGAAGGTTTCCTGCAGTAAAGGCCTGGCTGAGGAAGCAGATGAGAAAACACAGCATTTGGTGACGTACATGGGTTCTAGACTTCAGAGAGTCACTGACTTCAAAGGATTGTCATATAAGTATTATAAATAGTCCCTATATTTAAAATTATATTAATTTGTCCCATTACTTTTAACCAAAATAGGGGCCTATGTATAAAAAAACTGTAATTCTTAAGCAGTTAATCCAATTCTTTTGCCTAAACCCTTGAAATACAGATTTAAGTCTTCATGCAATCACATTTTGGCTGTTAGGGTAAAAATCAACTGTGATAATGTACAGACACAACATTACAAAAAAATGTGTTATTGTCCGCTGTGATATGAATAATACCGAGAATGTGTGGTTTTATTTAAATGAAAATAAAGATAACTCACCTGTTTCATATAGAGAAAATAATGTGTGATTTAAAAAAAAAAACAAAAAAGACATGAGTAATAGATAATGTCATTTTTGCATTTAATACTCCAAGTACATTCAGCCAGTAAGACTTCTGTGCTTTTCTATAATATTTGCTTGTGATGGAGATTAGTTGGAAAGTAAAGGATCTGTGGATTTGGTCCCTCACTGGAGGGCAGAGAGTTCGAAGGACGTTAAGGTGGAGATGATGAGGTAGAGATGAGGGCAGGGCTGGTGAACACACGGAAAAGGAGTGAGGGCAAAGATAAAGTCTGAAGCTAATTATATCCACAATGGAAGAAAAACAGAAGCAACGTTGAGAATGTGAGAACAGAGACGTGTAATTATAGAGACGGGGTCATGAGAGCAGGGTGGGGTGGACGGCTGCACTCTGGGGGTCTAATTCCTTGTCTCATACTGTGTGTGTGTGTGTGTGTGTGTGTGTGTGTGTGTGTGTAGGTGTGTGTGCACACCTGTGTGTCTTTTCCACCTGAGGGGAGGGAGTCGGTTGACACTGGATAATATTCGCAAAGACTTTTAAAATTCACAAATTAGCCACAGCACTGTCACATCTCCTGCTCTTCTGTGCACTCACCCCTCATTGATCCAAACACATTGATGTCTTTTCTTTGTAAGCCAAGAATCAATCGATAACACAATAATCATATTTGACATGAGGCTTAGGCATTGAGTGAGGCATTTTTGGGAGCTTAAGCAGTCAGACAGCATTTTATTTTACTCTTTGTTTAAATTGACTCCATGCTGACCCCTGATGTGCTGACCCTTTTCAAATTTAAAACTTTTGTTGCTATTCTCAAACATAAATAGCATGTTTGTCACATTACTGTATATACATTGCAGTTATGTAAACCTGGAGCTTCACTGCTGGAATAGTAATGGCATTGTAACTGTGGTTACCTCCACTACTAATTTATAGTGCAGGTGAGGTGTTGGCCATCCAATCCGGCTGAGGCACATCTGCTGTCATGACAACTGTTAGCATGTTTGTGTGAGTGAGCCTGTAATTACTGGAGCTTCTGATGTGTCTGAATATTAAAAGTTCCTCTATCATCTGCAAATGTTTGACTATTAGTCCCTCTCCTTCTTTTCTGCGTCTTTGTTTTATATGTGTACAGGCTTCAGTGAATTTGTTTAATTATTGCATGCAGGCTTTACTTTAAATTTATGTGGTTTAACATGTAAGGGGAATATTTAATCATTCACTGGCCATGTTATTAGATATACCTTGCTAGTACCGGATTGGACCTCCTTTTGCCTTCAGAACTGCCTTAATTCTTCATGGCATATATTCAACAAGGTGCTGGAAACATTCCTTGGAGATTTTCATCCATATTGACATGATAACGTCACATAGTTGCTACAGATTTGTTGGCTGCACATCCAAGCTTTTACTCTCCCATTCCACCACATCCCGGAGGTGCTCTAATAGACTGATATCTGGTGACTATAGAGGTCATTTGAGTACTGCAAACTTACTGTCATTGTAAAGAAACCAGTTTGAGATAATCTAAGCTTTGTGACATGGTGTATTATTGTGTTGGAAGCAGTCATCAGAAGATATATATACTATCGTCAAAAAGGGATGGACATGGTCAGCAAAAAATGCTCAGGCAGGCTGTGGTGTCTAAACTCTGCTCAAGTGGTACTAAGAGGCCCAAAGTACAGCAAGAAAACATGCCCCACATCATTACACCACCATCACCAGCCTGAATCATTCATACAAGGCAGGGTGGATCCATGCATTCATGTTGTTTGCTCCAAATTCTGATCATGCCATTTGAATGTTGCAGCAGAAATCGAGATTCATCAGACCAGATCACATTTTTTCTGTGTCCAACCTTGGTGAGCTTATGTAAATTGTACCCTTAATTTCCTGTTCACTGACAGTGGCACCCGGTCTGGTCTTTTAATGCCGGAGCCCATCTGCTGCAGGTTTGATGTGTCATGCATTCAGAGATGCGCTTCTGCATATCTTGGTTGTGATGAGTGGTTATTTGAGTTACTGTTACCTTTCTATCAGCTCAAAGACATCTGTCAGTTCTCCTCTGAACTCTCACATTAACAAGGCATCTTCACCCAGAGAACTCCCACTCACTGTAAGTTTTCTCTTTTTTGGACCATTCTCTGTAAACCCTACAGATAGTTGTACGGAAACGTCCCAGCAGATCAGCAGTTTCTGAAATACTCAGACCAGCCTGGCACCAACTGCCACATCATGTTCAAAGTCATTTAAATCACCTTTCTTCCACATTTTGATGCTTAGTTTGAACTTCAGCAGGGTCTCTTGATCTACATACCTAAATGCATTGAGATGCTGCCATGTGATTGGCTGATTAGATAAACATATTAACAAGTAGTTGAGAAGGTATACCTAAAAAGTGGCCGTGAGTTCAAACTAAACAAAATAAACAGTCATTCTCTGACTGTGACTGTAGTTACTGTACTCACTCTCTTGTCTTGCAAAGAGTTATTTAGAGTTTATTAATCAAAAAGAAATATTTTCATAGAGGAAAACAAGACTAATGAAGTGGCTGCTAGGTGTGATTATATATTAGGGTTTCTACTTTTTACTTTTTTTGAAGCATTGACACTAGCAAAAGGCAACAAAAAGATCATCTGACACTTCAGATAATATGAATAATACTGGCACTAAAAAAATAAAATAGAATGTTATAAACAAATGTAAAGATTTATTTTTCTTTGAACTCCAAAAGAGAAAAGCTTTCTGTTTTTGCTTTTGTTGGTTGACAAAATAAATTGAAAGTGGCATCTCACTCTCTGAAATCATCACGTTCACACAGAATTTCATGTGCTCTTCATATTTGCATATTAAAAATTGCAAATAGGGTAAACAAATGGAGATCTTGTGTGATGAACATGATGAATAGATAAATGATTCAATGGTTGCCAATTTTAAAAAAGATTGGAAATTAGAGTTACCAGGAATCTGTTGATAAAGCCAAGTGATAAATTATGGGAGATTAAAACAACCGTATTAATCTTTGTATCTTTTGTTTACAATCTGTCATATAAGACCTCACAATAATATGGTTAGACTGGTTTTTTTTAGGGGTCTGGTTTTGTCTTTATTTTCAAATAATTCCTACTTATGTTTCTTGGAAATAACTATGTGAATTAGCTCTAATTATACATAGAAAAGAGACTGTTTTAATTGGTATCCTTCTTGTTAATTAATGCCAGTTAATTATATGCACAGCCAGTCATGCTAAACATGAAGAGATGTGAAATTTAATAAATTTGTCTGCAGGCAAATACTGAACCAATTTCCTTTTAAATTAAGTTAAATTAAGCAGAAATTTCCAGAAAGTCTACAAAAGAACATGCCAAATAACCCTCATTAACACCCCTCTAACATTGTGCAAAAATGCGCAGCTGGTTTATTGAGTACCCTGTATTCCTGTGATTAAAGAACAGCAAAAAAGCAGGGTACATTCAGATGTCATAAGTGAAAGTGTGACAAACAACCAGAAATGAAGAGAAAATAAGATGGAAGCAAGACATGCATGCTTGTTTTTCAAATTCTTCACTGGGGTGGTAAGTTAAATATCTGAAGATTTCTCAGTCACCTCTGTTTCTAATACACTTTTTAACGTCTTTTACTTTTACCAATAAAACAGCTTTCCCACTCCACTCAGTTCTTTCATGTTTTAGCCTAAATTTGATCATTACCACTCTTATTCTTATCTACAGTGTGAAAGTGTGCATAAAAATTGGATGAAAGACACTTAATAAATGAATTAATTAATGATGAATGCATATTTACTTTGATTTATATAATGTTGTCCACCAAATCTAGCATAAACATGAGCTAAAATAACAGAATACTGCCTACCAGTCAGTACCAATTTCTTCTCAAACTACAGACTCCTAAAATAAAGAGTGTTTTCATTCATTACTAGTTTTGGGCCTCCTTAGATTTGGGTTATTTTTGAGTGATTAAAGCAAAAAGGCTAAAATGACAAATGACATATTTTTATGTGTAACAATGCCAAATGATTTCAGGCGACAAATGAAAATGCTGTCTGTGGAACAATAACAGTTTTCTTCCAGAGTATGCCTGTGTGTGCTTGAATTGTGTGTGCATGTACGCTGGCATGCATGGGTCCAATGTGTGTGTCAGTTTGTATGCATTAGTGTGTGAGCTCTGAGGGGAAATTCCTCTCTCAGGGATGGGAGTTCTTCCTGTCGTAGAGCTGTGTTTGTACAGCCTGGCTTTGCCGGGATATCCTACCCTGCCCATGTCTGAGAGAGAGACAGAGAGACAGAGAGAGAGGGAGGGATGGAGAGGGCACTGATAAGTGGGAGGGAGGGTGGGAGGTATGGAGTGTCAGGATGAGAAACTGGAGGGGATAAATTAGAAGTGGAGCAGTGAAATGGGCAGCTAAGGATGGAACACAAGTTGGACTTTTAAAAACCTTTATTTAATAGAATTTGTCGTGCAATGACATAGCCTAGTCTGCTGTAATCCTCAGCTTTCCTACTGTTAGATTGGTTAGAGGCTGCAGGCAAATGGACGGGGCTAGACAACCAGACAGCCTACAGCCCAAGGGAAGGGTCGATCTATCATCCACACTAATTCTCTTGTTTTGATGTTGCCTTTTCTTTTTGTCTTACTTGGGAAACCCCTGTTCTCTCCAGCCATATCAGACCCAACCACCTGCACACATTACAATCAGAGAGGGACTCTGACTCACTGACCTGAACATGCAGAGATACCAGACTCAGATATTTCACAGAAACATGTGCTAGTGAGTGGAAAACAGGAAGTGGTTTAGATGGAGGGACACAGAAATAGGAGCAATTCCTTAGATGGAGTTGATGTAGAGGAAATCGAATATCTACTATCTGTCTACAGAAATGAACACACTGAACCTGTGGGAGAGCATTAAATTAAACACAAACTTGGTCACAAATCTCAAATCTTTACTGTAGTTTGGAGAATAACAGGAAAAACACAAGAAAAGCAAGAAATTAAATGCAGAATTCAGACTTGAATTTGATCACTGAGACAGATTTCTGATTTTGTGGAGGCTCATTTCTAAGTCGGACAAGTTTTTCTTTAAATCTTACTTTTATCTTAAGAGCTGAATATTTCCTACAAAGAGAGAGATGAACAGAGAAAGAGATTCATTTTACAATATTAAACTGGAATCAGACTAAGACAAGAGAATGGCTAAGGAGTAGAAAATGACAAAAATGTTTTTTAAAATGTTTCTTTCCTCTGGGTATACAGCATAAATTAATGGTTCCCAGACTGAGGGAGCAAAACCCGGAGACGAACAAGTCAAGAAAATTATGCATACAGTGCATATCATTATTTGCTGGGGCAGAGACATTGTTGATTTAGACAAATTGATATTCTGAGCAACTTTTTAAATTCACCAAAACAATCACCAATCAAACCATCACTGTTCATTGTTGCTTATGGTAAATTACCCTAATAAATAACCCCTATCAGCTCCACAAACATGTTTTCTGTCTTAAGTGCTTTTGAATGCTTTAAATACAAAAAATACTCAAAAAAATCTTTTTGTGTCACATGTATGTATTTGGCACACATTATCATTGGCTAGCCTTGACTTTTGGGTTTGCATTTTTACATGTTACATAACTTTTATCTTATTTTTAGTTTTGTAGGTAGGGCTAGACAGGTTATAAACGTCTATATCCCTTTCAGATTATTAGCAAAAATACCAATGCTTATCAGTTTTGGCTGGTAGCGATCTGTACTATGGAACAACTTCAATACACCCATGATATCTTTCCATTATTTGGCTTCACTTATCCTGATAATTGGGCTAATTGGTCAAACAGAAGTGAATCACCTCCATAAATCTACGCAGGGTTTATCAATCCAGCTATGACTGTGTTCACAAAACAAGGCAATGTTGGCAATATATGCAACAGGTCAACTGGCCACAGAGCAGCATATTTTATTAAAGATAAATGTATAATATTAGAAAAATACGTAATACGGACTAAAAGAAACACAGGTGCGGCAGACAGTGCAGCAGAGTGAGTGTGTATGAGAGGAAAAGCACTATACAGTAGAACAGAATTAAAAATGCTGTATGTGTTCTTTAGAACTGTGGTCAGTAAGCCTTAAAAATTGCTACATAAATGCTACCTGTGTAAGTCAACACGTCTATCAGGGCTCAATTATTAACCCTAGTACTGCCAGCTATATGACCAGTTAGATGACCGTCAGTGAATGAAAACACTGGAAGTGGCTGTGTGATGACTTTGGATGTGCGGAGGTGAAGGCGTATGCTTCATGGAGATTGAATAACTCAGTCTGCCTAGAAGAGAGAGAGGCAAATACAGTGCATGGAATGACAGGTGAGGAAAGAGCGAGGGTGATTGTAAAGATGATAAGGCTAAGCGGTCTGCAAGCAGGCCAGCAGTGAGATAATGCTGTGTGTGTATTTTGTAGTAGTGGACAGTTCATCATAGTTGACACAATTGTCAAAAAGCTTGAACTCCAGCAGCATTTCATCCTCTGAAGGTTTGCCTAACTGCTGCTGCAAAGACATGCCAGTTTAATCTTGCAGTAAAATTAAGTCTCTGCATTGGTGAAGAGCAACTTAGTGCATTTACTAAGTTTTGCATGAGTACAGCTTTAAGGTAATTAATTTATTAGTTTCATGCTACCATATGTGATCTTTATATAAGTGTTTCAGAAAGAATAAAAATTAAAAAACATAGTATTATGTATTTAGTTATTAGTTGTACTATGCAAAAATGTAATGCAATCTCTATTCTAGCTCATCCCAAAAGTGTTCAGTGGGGTTGAGGTCAGAGCTCTGTGCAGACCAGTCAAGTTCTTCCACACCAAACGCATCCGACCATACCTTCATGGACCTTGCTTTTTACACTTGGGCACAGTAATGCCGGAACAGAAAAGGGCCTTACCTAAACTGTTCCCACAAAGTCAGAAGCATGTCTAAAAAAGTTTTGGTAAGCTGAAGCATTATGATTCCCTTTCACGGGAGCTAAGGGGCCCAAGCCAGCCCCAGAAAAATAACCCCACAGGACATCCCTGTTCCACCAAATTTTACAGGCAGCACAGTGCAGTCAGGCAGGTAGCGTTCTACTGGCATTCACCAAACCGGACAGAGAAGTGTGATTGGTCACTCCACAGAAAATGTTTACACTGCTCCAGAGTCCACCAGTAGCGTGGTTATCACCACTCCATCTAACACTTGGCAATGTGCTTGGTAAGGCTTGCATGCAGCTGATTGGCCTTGGAAACCTATGCCATGAATTTTATGGTTTTTGTGCTGGTGTTAATGCCAGAGGAGGTTTGGAACTTTGTAGTTACTGAGTCAGCAGAATGCTGGCCACTTTTACACACTGTACGCCTCAGGGTGCTGCTCTACAACTTTATGTGGTCAGAGACTTTGTGGCTGAATTGCTTCCAGTTTGTAATAGTACCATTTACAACTGATCATGGAGGGACTTAATTTCACAAACTGACTTGTTGAAATGGTCAGAATATATACGCTGTAACTAGTTAGTTCATTATGCAGTGTGAAAAGATACAAATAATCACATTAACCTACAAACAGCAAACTACAAATTTGTATTAAAACTACCTAAAATTACATATCATGATTTATCTTACAAAAATACATAACACAGTAATATCCATCACTTAAAATACAGAACACAAAGACACAAAGACTAAAGAGCATACATCTTGGATGGGGTGTACCACACACCAAGCTATACTGTGTGTCAGATAATTTCATGAAAATGCTCGTAAAGGCACAGCACAAACACAGCTGAATTAGTACTCAAAGGGAAGCCTAGCAGACGACACCCTTAACTTAAAATCTTACCAGTTTAACTCTAGGATGAGCTAATTTTGTCACCTGTACCACATTTTGCTCCTATTCATGCACACAAGCTGGAAACAGTACCAACCACAACAGCATGGCTAGTAACCATTGTTAGAAAAACGTGTGCTTCAGATCCCTAAGTGTTGTTAGTAGTTCCTTCTGGACTTTTTGGGTGATTTTAATATAGTAGTAATAAATTAATGCTGAAAAAGTTTACAAAAAATCCACTGTTTTAAAGTAAAATGAATACAGTTACTACAAACCAGTGTAGCAGGACCTTTTTCTTCTTTGAGTTCTCATTAATCATCAAGTATATCTTGTGACACTGAAGAGAGGTTGATCTCCATATTGTTAAACAGGACTAACAAACCATGTAAAACTAGGGTTCTCAAATTATTGTTTGTGGGTCCAACAAGGAAAGAATGTTTTAATTCCCTTTAATTTATCCACAATTCATGCCATACTATGATATAGCAGAACAATACAAAGGAAGCCTTTTTTTCTAATTTCAACTCTTTTGTTTTAGCCATCATGACAGACTAAACCTTTCTGATCTTGGAAAATACAGTTGGAGTCAAGAAATGCAACAGTCATCTTGCCAATGATTAACAAAAAAACCTATGAACTTGCACAAAAATGACAGTTACTAAAGACTGGCTGCCTAAATTGGCACCCTGTCATTAAAACTTTGAAAACCTGTGATATAAACAACATAAAATTGCTTCCACTGCAGCTTTAACATGCTGCTTACACATTGTTGCTTCAGTATAAACACTTCTTATTTAAATAAATAAATGATGCCATTTTGTTGTAGAACCATTACTTTTACCTTTAATACTTTAAGCACATTTTACATCTAAAACATGTATTTTGAGTCCAGGATATCTGTTTGTCACAAAGTAAATGACTGAATGTGTAGTTACTTAAATTATTGGGGTGATTAATTCTTCCAACACTGAGCCTATACAGAAATAATTTAATTAAAGTTGACTCCAAGGCCCAACAGTGTGCCTGTAATTCATGAATACCAAACATTGCTTCGGGCGTGAGTTTTAAGCCAAAGCCTAATGACTCCAGCTGGTCCATCTGTGGGTTTCCTGCTATCTCCCAGCCTTAGTGAACTGCCTCTGAGTCCTCTGTAGCCCAGCACATCTCATTAGCACCATGACATCTAAGTACAGTGCGTGGGAGTTACTCAGCTATCTTTTTCTTATCATATTGCATCCATTCTTTTGTCTTCTCCTTTAATCTTCTCTCTCATACCATCAACCATTTGGTTTCACCTCCCTCTGACCTCTTTGGTGTCTTCCTCCATCATATAACTGAATCTGACAAACTCCAGGATGCCATTTCCACCACAGCAGCATTTTTCCTCTCCCTTTCTATGCCCTTTTCTTTACATACTCCCCAAGTAATTATCCTCGCTACCACTTTTCACTGTCCTTTTCTCCTTCTGTGCAATCACTTTCATTTGTTCACCTTTTCCTCCCATCTCCTCAACTGTAGACATATTGGATGTTCCTGCTCTTGAAGCAAATTCCTGACTCAGTGCTTTCTGCCACACAATTTTCGCTCCCCTAACATTTTGCACCTTCCCCACAACCCTTCATCATCTTCTCTGCTCTTTGCATGGCCTCGCTTTTTGCCTCAAATGTTGCTGCCCTTAACCTCCCTCCAAATCCATCTCTCCCTTACTTCACACCATGTTCACCTCCTGTGCCCGTCCCCTGATCCCCATCCATTTGTCCTTCCTCAGCACCTTGCTTCCTCTCCTCACGCTCATTCCCTCTGTGGTAGTATGCTTGTTTGTCAAAGACGTGACCACACATCAATGTACCCTTTAGAAGAACCTTACCCACAGTGCATATGGTGGAGCAATTTGCATGGCAGGCACTGGTGCATTTCGCAGAAGGAGAGCTCAACCAGTAAATGTAAAGAGATAAAAAAACTATTAAGGGAGGGAGAAAGAGAGGTATTGCGTCGGTTTGAATTATTCATGAGTGGTCTATAGGATAAATGAATGCATTTGAAAAGAGAAGGACACGAGAAAAAACACCTGTTATCTCTCCAGAGTGTGATATCTCTGCAAGCCCAAAGTCATCATTTGATGTCCAGCATATGCCCAAGTCCTCTGCTGCTGTACTACAAGATAATGGTCTGTAGACTTACTTTATCTTCACCTGAAGCTTTGAATTTTAATAAAAAATATTTAGATTTAATCAAATAAGCTGAAGGTTACATGCAAGCTACACTCAGTGACCTGCCCCGTTGATCCGGGTTTACCCTGCATGTCATTGTACAGGCTACAAAGGCTTGTCTGAGTGCACAGGAAGGCACTATAAGTCTTCTGAATGTCTCTACTCAGCTTGTCTTTGTCTTCAGAAAGTAGGGATGAGGTTGAGATTTTCTTGAATCAGCACCCAGCGGCAGCCTTCGTTTGTCTGGACAGTGAATCTTTCTTGATGCTTGTCCTTGCTTTGAAGGCAGAGGGGAAGGTTAGAAAATGATGCATTAATTTTAAAACTACTGTAACCCACTACTTAAGTCAAATATGCAGAATTTAAACAGAGGTTAAAGTTATTTCTGTGCTCCTTATGCAAAGCAAAAACAACCTGTGTCAAAGTCAAATCAAAGCCTGTGGTTGTGTGTAGAAATGTGAGTATTAGGTCTATCATTTCAGGCCGGATACCTGATTGGAATGAATGGATAGGTTCCAAATTAAATCCCTGAAGATTATTTCATAATCTCAAATTCTTATAGAGACAGCCAGGCTCTACAATTTTTTATAGCTGATAGGAGAAATTTTTACCATATCAGATCATGTTCTCATACGCTTGCCACCTAGGAACCAATGTTTATAAAAAGTGAGTGTGTGCACATGCCTGAGGCTGCCCAGTAATCATTACAATCATTTAGCATTCATAGCACACCGTTTTGCCTACAGTGAAGGACTTTTGTTTAATCATGAATGCTGAATCGATGTAAAACTGAAAATGGAGACCACTTCTGGGATTAAAACCTAATGTTAACCTTCAACATAATAACAATGTTTAGTTTTTTAAAGTTGTTGGAAACACAGACATTGCAGGTATTATACAGATGTCTCCTGATACAAAAACACATTCATGGATGTGGGCAGACATATAAGAAATGGTAATGGTGTTTGGAGAAAGACACAGAAAAGCATAAAAGAGAATCATTTTCATGTATTATTATTTCTAAAATTGTATGCTGCAGCTCATGTTTAACACTTTTTTCTGTTTTTTTACACAGAAGTCATTCTCTCTGGTGTTGGAGGCTCTGGATTATGACAATGACACTTCAGGATCAGGTGAAGATCTGTATGCATGTATCTGCATGCCTTTTTATTCATATGTGGACAGGAATGTAAATAAAAGGAGTGCTAAACAAGAAATAACAATGAATGAAGTGAGGGAGAAAGTTTGAGGTGTTCATTATTCTCTGAATCCTCACGATTAGATTAGATTAGATTAGATTAGATTTAACTTTGTTGTCATTACACATGTATAGGTAGCTAAATACAGTTTAGCATCTAATCAGAGGTGCAAAGAGCAGCAAGTGCAATATGTACAGTATGTGCAGTATGTACAGTTAGCAGTTATGTACAGATAAGGGCAGTGTAAGAGATGGGAATAAACTGCATTAATATCAGAAGGGCAAATATATAGATAAAGTATGGAATATACAGATGTGCTATATATATATATGTATGTATATATATATATATATATATATATATACACACACACACACACACATATATATATATATATATACACACACACACACACACACACACACACACACACACACGCACACACACACAAACC
>VUQH01038234.1:0-23534 GCA_015106775.1 Etroplus canarensis | reverse complement strand
CCCATTGAAGTCTGCTCCAATCACCACTCTCTCTCCCCTGGGAATACTCTCTACCACTTCATCCAACTTACTCCAGAATTGCTCTTTCTCTTCTAACTGGCATCCAACTTGTGGGGCATATGCACTAACAACATTCAGCATCACACCTTCAGCTTCCAGCTTCAAAGTCATTATTCTGTCTGACACTCTCTTCACCTCCAGACCACTCTTCACATACACACACTCTTCAGATAAGACAGTCAGACCCTACATTGATTACAGAGGACTCAATAACATAACAGTTAGAAACAAATATCCATTTCCGTTAATCTCCTCAGCCTTTAAACCTTTGCAGAGGGCCACTATATTCACCAAACTGGATCTCAGGAATACTTATCTAGTTCGTATTAGAGAAGGTGAAGACTTTTAACACTCTACTAGGTCATTTTGAATACTTAGTTATGCTGTTTGGGTTCACCAATGCCCCAGTAGTTTTCCAAGCACTAGTGAATGACGTGCCCAGAGACGACTTAAATCACTTTGTCTTTGTTTACCTGGATGATATTCTCATTTTCTCCAAAACACCAGCTGAGCATACCTCACAAGCCCAGAAGGTGCTTCAAAGGTTGCTGGAGAACAAACTGTTTGTCAAAGCCAAGGAATGTGAATTTCATGTCGCTTCAGTTTTCTTCCTGGGCTACATTCTAGAGAGCGGGCAGGTGCGGACAGACCCTGTTATGATCCAGGCAGTAATTAACTGGCCAGCGCCTACTGCAACACCTACCGCAACAACTACAGCACTTTCTTGGCCTTGCCAATTTCTACTTGAGGGTCATTAGGGACGACAGCAAGATCATCACATCTTTAACCAAACTCATCTCTCCTGCTCAACCCTTTTTCTGGTCTCCAAAAGATTAGTCTGCCTTGCTCAACCTCAAAACAAGGTTTTCATCTGCTCCCATCCTCTTGCAACATAATTCTAGTTCACTGTTCTTTGTTGAGGTCGATACTGTTTATGTTGGAGTTGGAGCAGTGCTCTTCCAATGCTCCAAGGAGGATGGTAAGCTGCATCTGTGTGCCTTTTTCTCATGCCAGTTTTCTCCTGCTGAGCGAAATTATGATGTGGATAATTGGGAATTGCTGACAGTTAAGTTAGCATTGGAGGAATTAAGGCATTGGTTGGAGGGGACAGAACTGCCTTTCATTGTTTGGGCCAACTATAAGAACTTGTCCTATCTCTGAGATTCCCACCAAAATCACTGACCTTCTAGTGAAACATGTATTCCCATTCAACGTCGTCTCCGATAGGGAACCTCAAGCCTCAACTCAAGCCTTTAGTCTCCAGTCCTCTTCCTCAGTCTGGGTTTTTCCCAGATTTCATGTTCTTTTTCCAGCATTTAATGCACTAAGAGTAATGTACAGTAATAAGGACCTCTTTGGCACATCAGCGTTCACTCGGATCTGATCCAAGTTGTCCCATGAAGTCATTAGCCCAGGTCTGGGGGATATTAATTGTCTTTTGCAGGCGAAAGGCATCACATCTATTTATCTTCTAAGTTTGTGAGTGAAAGTGAGAGGCATTCTTTTAGACAATTTTTCACTTGCATTGCATTGTTTTGTTTGCTGTTGCATGACCTACAGTGTATAGTATACTGACCAGTTTTGGGTAATGGGATAGGAAGGACACATGCTCTTATGTTTTGACCTTATTGCCTAGAAGGCACTACTGTTAAAAACACAGATCTTTAAGCATGTGTTGGTAGATTTATGTTAATCCATGTTAGTTCTCTAAACTGTGACAGAGTTAGACTGTCATTGTTTCCAGAGAAAACAATTAGGACATAAATTTGTTTTGCAACAGTGCTTTCAGACTAAAACAACATTTTGAATCCTTAAATTCATTTCCGCTGTGGCAGAAAAATTAAATTTAATTGTCTATTGAGTGAACCTTTATCTTGCCTTTTTATCAAGACCAGTGAGAGCAAGTTGCATTAGAAATTCCTCTCTCATTCAGAACAAAAAAAGGCTTTTAATGCGAGCTTTCATTAGCTTCCATTTTGCATAAACTTTGCTTTTATTTGTTTTATAATGGGCCACATGGATTTGAACTTGGTTTCCTATTTGTGTGAGATGGATAGTTGATGGAAAAGGTTTTGTTATGGATAGAGATAATGTATTTTAATGGAAGTGCCTTCCTCCTTTGTTTTGTGGAGCACCCGCTCTTCCCTATAAAAGCACTAGATTACACTTTAGGCTTGTTAGATGATTATGAGCCACGCAACAACACATTCAATATTTAGGGCCTGGGATGAAACTGACCCAGTGTCAACTCCCTGCCCCAAACATGTCCACGCTACTCCAGAGGAAAGGAGTTTGCAGCAATTTGGCACAGAGACCTCTCTACATGGTTTGGCTCATGTCGTCAATAATAGATCCTCAAGGGTCCGCCGTTGCCTCTGGACATTTGCTTTGTTTGGGTGCCTTGGACTTTTTGTCTGCCACAGCATTAGTGGGATTATCTACTACTTTCAGTTCCATCATATCACCAAACTTGAAGAAGTGGTGGTTTCTGGGAAAACCTTCCCTGCCTTTACATTCTGTAATATAAATCCTCTTAGAAAGTCTAAACTCAGTGCCTGTGACATAGAACATCTGAGAGAGATCTGGCATATACCTGCAAAGCATACAGGGAACATCACAAGTTCTGTGTATGGGATGAATAGGGAAACTTTCAAATACCTCAATGGGACCAAAGCAGAGCTTCCATGCTGTGGCCAGTTTGACTGGGAAAAGCTGTACGACCGTTCAGCTCACCGCCTGTGGGACATGGTGAAGTCTTGTCGCTTTCAGAAGGCCAACTGCACGGCTGAAGACTTTGAGTCTGTGAGTAATTTTCTCGCTTGCCTTTGAACTTAATCCTTTCAGCAGAGGTTTTGGCCTTAAGGCTCTCACAGTTGTATGAGAGATATGAATAAACCAAGAAATATGCATATAAACCACAGTGTATTGAAGAATCAAAGACTTTCACCCCTAATTTTTTACCTGGTTTCAGAGTGTGATTGGTTTCATAAGAGATGGACAGTGGAGTTATATACACACCTTTTCTTCCAATATAGCGAGGATGTGCACATTGCCTCATTTTCCACAAGCTCACCGGGCACTATTCTATCTGTGAAGACAGTAGCTAGACATCAAAGCCAACATTTTTTTTTTTTACTATCTACGTCTTACTGTAGAATTTCTCCATCCCTCCAATGTATTTTGGCTAGTCATATCACACCTATGCCTATGTGTCCACTTTGTATATTCTGGAACATCGTAATATCTTGTGTTAAAGCTACTTGAAAAGACAGAATGCTATATTTATGTATATATAATTATATTCATAAGACTGTATTTCTGTCATTCAGTACAGAGAAAAACAGTACCTGTTATCAAGCTGTTTGCTAGTACAGTTTGCCTGTCACCTGTATAGCACTGCTCTTGCATATAATTACTGAAATTCACCTTATGGAGTCCAATGCATTAGGATTTATATAATGCTTTTCAACAGATCAATCACGGTGCATTAGAAGACAAGTCACAATTAACCATACATTCACAAAGTGCTTCATTCTTCCTTACTTCCTAATGTATTTCCCTGTTATTCATTAATCATTGTAAATGTGGAGGGGAAAAAAGAAGTATAAGTTCAGCTGAATTCTTTAACATTGTGTAGTTTATAGGAATGTGTTCAGCACGGAAAATTTCCATATCTAAAAATTTGTTGCAGATGTAAATGTGTGTATATCAAAAGGAGGATGTTTGAAAACTCAACTTCTGGAAATAGTATTAAAGCAGACTGCAAAAAAGCATGTGGGGGTGGTGCTGAAATTAGTTGAAAATAGGCAGTCTAACTGACAAGAGGTATTGCAAGAGGAGGTGTAACAAAAGGGTTACTGAGCTGCTGTGGGATTTGTTTTCTAATACTATTTTTTGCAGCAATTCTGCCCACTAAACTAATTCTGTGGTTTGTAACTTAGTAATACTACTCACTCATACTTACAATAACATATAGGTGGACGCCCTTTAAAAATTGTAACTGTACTGTGAGTTTTTTCCTCTAATTCGACATCATGAGTAGCTTTCCAGCACCATGCAGGAACAAAACTAATAGTCCCGAATGAGTATTTAGTCTACATACTCCAAGTCCAATTTTCTTAGCCTGAGCTCTCTTTCTGTGTGTAAACTCAAAGTCATCTGACTCCTCACTGCGAAGGTTGGGTGGATTATTCTATGGTATTTACAATCTCTTTCCATTTGATTAGAGATCTAAGAGCATCAAGGAAGATTAACTCAGCCCCTATGGTGTAAATAACCCCACCAACCTCCTCACATCCATGGTAGCAACTCACAGGGCATTAAGTTGTGAAAACTTTATCGATAGCTTCTGTGTTTGTGGGTTTAATTAAAACCCTACTCACTTAGAACGCAGTGACACTGCACTGAGATATCTCCCACTAAAAAGGATCAAGGTTATCACGTTTGTCACAAACTCAAGTTAATGCATGTTAAGATCTCACTGACAATGACAGTTTTGCTAGTCATTTTGATGACAGCTTTATCTTGATATTATAGCACTGAGAAAAAAAAACCCATCACATCCAATATTTTGCCAGCAAGAAACATAGAATATTACTGTTCATTTCTTGCTCACTTTACTTAACTGCTCTATTGAAGATGAAAATATGGATTGATTTAGATGTTAGTTTAAAGTTTGCAAGACACAGTAGCAAAAAGTTTAACCTAACAGTTACAGTGATGCATGGAGGTATCTCCCTTTAGGGACCCAGTATAAGGTGGAAAAATTGCAGCTTGAAATTATTAGTTTGAAGAAATCACATCTCTTTAAGGCCCAGAGACCAAAGAGTATGTTGCTCATGCTTCCCATGTTCAAATACACTACCAGTCAAAAGTTTGGACACACTTGGCCATAGTGGAGTATGGCCAAGAGTGTCCAGCCTCTTGACTGGTAGTGTATATTTGTGGATGACAGAGCAAACTGTGTCCACAGACCCCCATTTTTGAAAGGTTTCCTGAGCCCATGCAGTGATTTCCATGACAGAATTATGCCTGTTTGCAATGCAGCACTGTCTGAAGGCTCAAAGATCACAAGCATCCAGGTTTTTGGCTGTGTCCCTTGCACACAGAGATATCTCCAGATCCTCTGATTCTTTTGATGATATAATGTACTGAATATGATGGGAAATTCAATGTCTTTCCATTTTTACATTGAGGAACATATTTCTAAAATTGCCTCACAATTTGTAAGCACAGTTTCTGGCAGATTGCTGAACCTCTGCCCATCTTTACTTCTGAGAGACTCTGTCTCTCTAAGGTGCTTGTTTTATACCCAATCACATTGCAGCCTGTTGCCAATTGACCTAATTAGTTTCAGCATGTTCCTGAAGCTGTTTCTTTTGTAGCACCACTTACTTTTCTAGCCTTATACTACCAGTCAAAACTCCACTATGGCCAACCTTGTCCAAACTTTTGACTGGTAGTGTATATATGAGTGTTTGCTTCTATGACCTTGTTGTTTGTGGTTTGTAATTTGTCACTTGGTTCTCAAAGTAAAGTTGTTTAATGTTTGATTACTGAGAAAATAAGTACAAGTTCTTTTTACATTCTTACCAGCAAATGGGATGTATAAAACTACATTAAATAATGAGAAATGGTGACTCTGATAGAATAGTTTGCTCATCATGTACTAATTTACAAGATGCCACAGATCAGTATCTTTTAAAAACAAAAGTACCTTCAACTGCTCCCTTGTATTCTCCCCAAGGGGTTGCCACAGTGGTAATTTGGCAGAGGTTTTAAATCAGATGCCCTTCCTGATGCAACCCTCCATGGTGAGAGGGGCTAGTGTCCCCACCTGGAATCAAGCCAAGGGGACACTACAGATCAGTATCTTTAATTTTAGAAATACACTTAATGTACTGCATAAGCTGGGATTAAAAGAAAAGCTTAAATATTTCACTTTTTTCTGTCTGATTACTGACCAGTAATGTAATTATTACTCACTGAGAAGAAATGATCTTAGTTCTCATTATAAAGCCAATATGAGCTTGGCTTGAAAGCTAGGCAAGTGCATTTGACAATATGGCAAGGAGTGAAACTGGAGAACAGGAAATTGTTTACTGAGGTCACTGATGAAGGGGGCTGAAGGCTCATTTTCCTATGGACTTCTATATAACGGGACCTACTTTTAAACTAGAGGAGTTGCTCCTCTTCTGGCCAAGAGAAAGAATGCAGGTTTATGGCATTTCTGCACAGGGTTCACTTTTCAGACCCAGAAGCTACCATAGACATTCTACTAAAGCATGCTCTTGGAGAGTCAAAGAAGAGTTTTGTAGTTGCCTTGGTTGTAAACCACTGTCAGATAAATTCAGTTTTAAATGCTGATTTATTCACAGATTCAGTGAACATGGGGTCACTGATGATTTACTGATTACCTGTGACACAATTTCAAAATATGTGAAGAGGAAAGATGTAAGGTTTAGGATTTTTTTGTCCCCTAAGAATATGTGACACTAGAAAATTTGATTAACTGTGTATTAAATTACTTGAGACAGGTTTGCTACAGCAAAAAAAAAAAATCTAGCCATTTAAAAACCTGAAGACAGAAAGAGCTGAAAATGTTACAGTAAGAAGTGGCTGTGAGGTGCTATACTTTGAGGTAAATGAATGCTGTCTTAACCGTCATCTGTAAATGTTCAGCAAGAATTCACTTTTGTATCGAAAACAAATGAATTAGGCTGATTGAGCTGGCATTAATTAAGAAGAGATCAACGTAGGGCTCCTAGCGTTCTTGTAACAGTTGTAGGTCAAGAGAAAAGCACTGCATTCAGTACATGGAGAGCAATGCATTGCTGAGATTAGACGCTGGATTTTGAATGTTGGTGCAGATTATTTAAGTTGCCGTAAAAATCACTATACTGCATATTTAAGGTCTAGTAAGCATCAAAAGCTCCATGACTTCTAGTTTTTGTGGGTTAACAGTTTGGTTGGTGCTAGGTAACTATTCATTAAGAGCTTTAGCAAATTTAACATCATATTGCTGGTGTTAACACTTTCACTTTTGTTATAAAAAAAATTATATTTCAGTCAATTTCATTTTTTCCTCAAAGAAGTTCAGGAAATCCATTTGGCACTGGAATGGCTGGTTGACTAGCTTCCTGACGTACCCATTCCCTTTTTTTAGATGATGGAAAGGGTCTGCTTTTACTTGTTTACTTAAGAAAGACAGCCCTTGCTCACTCCTGCTGAAAAAGCTTCAGAATTTTGCCATATTTAATTTGATTGCTGACACTGTTTACATTCAAAGGCATATGGCTGCCCCTCCCTGAGCCTGGATCTGCTGGAGGTTTCTTTGTGTTAAAACCGAGTTCTTCCTTCCCACAGTCACCGAGTATTTGCTCATAGGGGATTGTCTGATTTTTGGGGTCTCCTCTCTAACACTGTAGGATCTTTACTTTACAGTGTAACGCACCTTGAGGTGACTTTTGTTGTGAATTGGCACTATATAAATAAAATTGAATTGAATATTATATATCATTTATCTTAAAAGCAGATATGTCAGTCAGACCTTAATGTTTAATTCCACAAGTGTGTGTCATCATGTCAAAATGTAGATTTTCCAGGAGACATGTCTTGCCCATCTATACCAGGAGCAGTTTTGTAGGGTGTGTTTATGTGAAAAGATTGTCAACATGATGGCGTCACAACTGTGGGCAAGATGGATTCATAAAACTTTGCACCTGTTAGATCAAATCAACCCTTTCATACATGAATTATGGCATCAATCAAGATTTTTTTTTGCCAGTGATATGCAACTACAACAACAAAACACATGCATATTAAAGAAAATGGCTTTTGAACAGTTGTCCACTGTAATGACTACCATGCATGAAAGGGTTAAAATCAAAAATACATGGGGTCATTAGCTACACCATTTCAAGCCCCTGTCCCACATATCAGGTATCGTGTGCTTACATTTTCCAGCATGGATGTGGTTTGAGAACTAATTGGCATCACAGCTGAGAAAATTTAATTGCAAGACAGGCTCTAGTATGAAAAAATGAATTACTCATGGTTCACAGTTTAAAATTGTCTCTCTTTAATCTGTAGTTTTAGCAAAAGAAAAAAGATGAGGAAATGAAAGAAATGTATAAACATGAGAAGTGTTTTAGCCTTCCAACCAACAAACTTACATGAAGGTACTTTTGACTGCTCGCTTTTTTTCCGCCCAGGGGTCACAACAGCAGATGAACATACTTGATGCATATACATGTGTGATTTTACGCAGATTTTACACAGAATGCCCTACCTGATGCATCCCTCCCATTTATCTGGGCTTGTTTTAAAAACTGGGAGTTTTTCCTTGGACACCATCTACTTTTTCGCTAATTTTTAGTCCAGTAATTGTATCTGACCATTTTAGGAGAAATGTTTATTTGTTAAGCCACTTTACACTGACCACGAACTAGTCATGACCACTGGACCACAGACCAGTGATGCGCCAACACATAACAGAAAACTTACCAAAGAACCAACTTTGAATTGTATCTTTACATCCTTTGGTAAGTGTCCCCTGTAGTGTATTGGCTTGTGTGTTTGCCTTACAAGGGAAAGGATGATTTCAGGTGGGGGCACAAGCCCCTCTCACCATGGAGGGTTGCGTCAGAAAGGGCATCCAGCATAAAACCTCTGCCAAATTACCAATGTGGATTAATCCTCTGTGGCAACCCCATGGGGAGAATATAAGGGAGCAGCCAAAGGTACATTTACATTTCACCTTTACATTTGTTACTAGTAGTCACAAAAACAAATAATTTATTAAAATTTCATTACTTGAATCCACAAAAAATACTAAAGATGTAACAGTTTGACAGGCATGAAATTGTATTTTTGCACCAACAAAGTGATTCACAGAGAGTTATTAGCCAAAACTTGACATATCTCAGTGTGATGTGCAGTGTGCCTTTGAAAAATTAAGGGAATTGGACAAGTAATGCACAAAAGAAGAAGTGGCAGGTCAAAAAAGTAACTACAGCAGATGAACAGTATCTGAAAGTCTTGTTGTTAAGAAATAGGGAAAAAAATCAGGACAGAACTGACACAGGACCTGAGAGGTGCTTCTGACCCTTCATTTGATACATCTACTGTTCACTGAAGTCTCATCAAAAATGGTCTCAATGGAAGAGTGGCTGTCAAGAAGCCATTCTTTAGGAAGGGAAACAGTGAGAAAAGGCTGAGGTATGCCAAATTACAAAAGAACTGGACTGAAAATCAGTGGCAGCAGATCTTATGGAGTGATGAATGGGCCGCACCATTATTGAAACAGTGTGGAATCATTTAGACAGAACAGAACAAAAGGCAGCCAACATCCAGAGAAGAGCTTTGGAATGTCCTTCAAAGAACCTGGAAAGCTATTCCTGAAGACTACTTAAAGAAATGACAAGAAAGCTTGGCTAAGAGCGCTCAGGCTGTGTTGAAGAATAAAGGTGGTCATAGTATATACTGATTTTCAAGCTCGTTAGATTTGCACAAACTCTGCTTTTGCCTTATTTGCTGTATCTACATTTTCATTTGCATGTTTCAGTAAATTGTTGCACCTACTTTTCATTTTCAAAACATGAAGAAATAAGTTGTCTTGAGATGTTTGAACAGTGCTGTACTATACGTATAATAACCTGCAATCCACCAAAATCCCCATGTTGAAAATTCAGAAGAAATCCGTGTGTCCAGCTCCACCGGCAGGTAAACACAGATGTAATGAATATATTTAAAATGTTGTCATGCAGGGTAAGCATCACTGTTTCCTGCTCAGCAAGTATCCATGGCAACTCTAATTCTGCAGGTGGAGCCAGATCACGGGTGGTAATTGCTTCAAACCGATGCATACTTTTACCAAATTGACCTTTATAAAAACCTTGAGCCATATTAATCATCTGTTTAGTCCCCACTTAGGCTGTATTCTGTCTTTGTTGAGTCATATTGATTTATACACCAGTCTGCAGGGAGGCACCAGACAGAAACTTTTCAAATAAAGTTGAATGGTACCATTTGATCCTGTATGTCAGAGTAAATAAAAAATAAATAAATAAACTGGTAACATCATAATAGACTTTACTCTAAAGGCTTTGCAGTGTTATATAGGATCGATGAACTTCAGATTTCAAGTGGCTTCTCTTTAAATGGTTGACAGAGTTCTTGAAGACAGTTAAAACCATGTGAATATCCAGCTATAGCATTATGTACAGACATACACAGGAATACAGGTTTTACCAAGTTAAATTCTTGACCTTTCGAATTACTGAAAAAACAGAATCATTGAATAATTACATTTTTGCTGTATACAGTAGATATACATCAGGAGCTAATTATGTCACAGCAAGGCTTGCCAGTTGCCCCATTTAGGCGTTCTTCTTGGTAAGAGTGACATAAATATTACTTGTAGCCAAAACCCGGGTGAAGTCAGAAGCTTAGCCATTTCCATACAGCTGTTACATGCTTTAGTTTACAACAAGCAGACTTTTAGACAGCAGGGCAGAAGCAATCAGCTAGATTTACATGGTGAAGAGGAGGTGTTATTGAGTCTGAAATATCTATTTAAACTTACTGTAGAGCTGTTTGTATTGGACCACAGCTGAGCAGGTGGCTCCTGCTTTCTATGCCAAATAAAGCATTACACTCACATTTTCATTTAGAGGATGCTGCCTGTTCATTTATTAATATCATTATACCGCCACCACAGAAGCATTATTTTTCTGGTTGTAAATCCATCCATGCGTCCATCAGTCCATTACAAATCTACAGGAGCTGACTTGTTTGCTGGTTAACACCTCTGATAGGGAGAAGAGCTGATGACATTTATGGGGTCAAAGGTCAAGGTCACACAAAGTCATTAATGAAATTCTTGTTATTATCATAGGAGCCTGCTTGGCTGCTGGATCCTAGCCAAATTTTGTAAGCTTTATTACTATGATGGATAGAATAACTGATAACATTTTTGAGGTCACTGTCAAAGATCCAGGTCACATGGTGTCATCCATGAAAATATTATTACTGCTATAGGAGCCAACTGGGCTACTGGATCCTTGCCAATATTTTTAAGGTTACTCACTGAAGATGCATATCCCTTGTATTTTCTCAAGGAGTCTGCACAGCAGATTAATCCACCCTGGTAATTTGCCAGAGGTTTTTCACCAAATGCTTGTCCAACCCTCCATGGTGGGAGGGGCTTGTTTTCCCTCCTTGGAATCAAACCAGGACCTTTCACTTGTTAAGTGAATATGTTAACCACTACACTAGAGACACTTGCAAGATTGGTCACTATGATAAGTAAAGGTAAAGTCAAAGGTCAAGGTAAAATTCAACTTCAACATAAATATAATTTATGTAAGAGCGGAAACAGTTGTTAGAGCTTTAGGGCCCTGTCACATCATGACGCTTTAACAATCTTATGGCAAAAAATCCAACTTACTCTAAAACGCTGGCATACACAAAACAATGATGTTAAATGGATGTATACATAACGTATTGCTAACATATATAGAACATATATGATAGGCACAATATCGTCAGGTTAAAAGTCAAGGTCAAACAGGGTGAGACTTAAGGCGGAGGCATACCGCTTTACAGTTCGTTATCAAGTTAGACTGCTCAGTAGTCAGTATTTTTTGACGGAGGTATACTTCTAGGCAACAACCATAGTTGTGTGCATTTACAGGAGCATGCATCGCTAAGAGTAGGCATACGCGAGACTTAATTTTGCATGGTGCAATCGACTGAAAATCCAGTTTGAACACAAACCTTAACAAAACCTGACTTAGCATTTAGCACCAGGTTTTGTCAGGACCAAATGGCTCCAGACCAGATCATTTGAAGGTTGCAGACATTGTGGTGCATGATGGCGAAGACCTTTCTGCGTTTAAAAATAGTATTTTTTTACTTTTCTGGTGCTGTGTCCTTATTTCTTTGGCAACTTCAAAAGGTCTTTAGCTCCATGCTAAAGATGTATGCAGTATACACAAATCTGCATGTGCTGTCTCTAACTAGCTTTTACATCTTATCTTTGTATTGATTTAGTTTGTATACTCTTGAAACTATTGCACTCTTCCAGCACAACATTAACTCTGCAATTGGCCTGTAACTATATTGGTAATTTGCGTGACTTGGATAACTGTTTTTGTGTTACACAGCTCATTGGATGTTGTTATTTAGTCTTTTTTTTGGGGGGGGGAGATACATGTTCTCAAAGCAAACTAGCCAGCATCCACAGCTCTTCACAGTGTATAATTAGATTGAAATTCTGTTCTCTGATCGTTGACAACACATTATCCTCTGTGCCAGTCCCACAAGCACCATTAGGGTGAGTGGCCCCGGTTCATTTGCTTGTCTTTTTTTTTTTCTTCATCTTTAGCTGTGACCCCAAAGCTGTTTGCTAAGCAGAGGAATCGAGAAAGGATTTACTTAGATGAAATGACAGGCTAATAGCGTTTAATGAGCTGTTTTGGCATGATGTCGTCCTCCCGAGCTTGTTTGCAGAGCAAGGCTATCTGACACTGCCCATCTGCAACCTCCAACTGTGCGCATGTGTATATTACTAGTATGCTTGTAAGGCTCTCTCTGTGTGTGTGTGTGTATCAGTGTATGTGGTTTGTTGTGATCAGACAGGGACAGGCTGACACAACTAATGGAGAGAGATGTACCGTTGGAGGACCTGGCGGCACACAAGAGGCTTTCAGCTCCTTAGCCTTGATTCAGAAACTCAGGAAGAGTAATGGTCTGAGAAGACCCCAGCTATGCTAAAATCACAGACAGGATAAGAGCTCTAAATGTGTTTCCAAGAGGGAAGACATGATTTGAGTGAGATCATTATTAACTAAGATGAGAACAGACCTCCCACGCACATACCCAGCAAGACCGCAGAGGTCTCTAAACTTGAATATGCATATAAGTACATCAGAAAGATACGCTTTTTTAGCTTTTTTAGCTTCAGGGATGATCATTTTTCATAAAGGCACAACTACTGCGCACGTCCATTTGCATTTTCTATTCAAGACTGACATTCTGATGACAAATCACCAACTTGCTGAAAACTCTTCATAAGAGAAAATGAATCATGCCTTTCAGCTCAGATGATTTGGGTATGTGTCCCATGTGTGGAATTCTTAATATCTTTATTAACATTTTTAGTCACTGTCTAGTTAGATTGAGACAATAAAACTAGTTATGTAGGTTTTAGAGAAAGATTAGGATTCAGGTTAAATTACATGCTTTCACAAATGTTTGAAGGTTCTCCTCCAGTATCTTAGTTCGCAAGGAAACAGAACCTGCTGAATAAAGGAGCAACATGATGACACTGTACTGAGAAGCTGCTGTTTCACCGGTCTGAATGATCGTAGGCATATTGTTCTTTCACCTGTCTCAATGAAAATTTAAGAGACTAGAGAGAACATAAGTTTTAGTAAATATACAACAGGTCAGTCAAAGGTCAAGTTTCTTTTGTGGTGCCCCCCTGTCTTTGAAAAGAAAGAGGAGAAATCCTTAAGTTATTTTTTTTTTTTATTAGTTATTAGTCAATGGATGTTTGGTTTTAGCTTTACCTTTAAATTCAGATTCAGAGGTTAACTATTAAGTCAGCATATCTGAATGTGGTTGTGTAAAGCAAGTCATTCTTTAAGTAAACCTTTTAATACGTTTATTCCAGAGATGTTGCTTTAGTACTAAACATTATGTTCTTTCATGCACATGTCATTAAAGTCTAAGGAGCAGAATGTGAGGCAGTCATCAAGATGCACATTTAGACACTGAGCTATTTAAAATTCATAGTCATCTGTCCAAGAATCCAAGCAGACTCATGTGGATGTTTACATGCAGCCAGATTCAAAATTGTGTGGACGGTCATCACATCAAGTTCTCTGACTGGCAGAAAAGTTTCATGCACCCTCTCTATGTGTTCTAGGTGAAGTATTACTCATACTTTGTCCTGTTCTTGTTGCGCATTTGCACAAACTGTTTCTTTTTCTTTTCTTTTTTGGACTTTTTCATGTTGTTGAGCCAAACACAATGAATCTTTCTGTCAGCCGCTGTCCCTGCCTAGATTTAATTTTATATACTAAGCAAAACTCAGCAAAGGCTTTACCTTTCTATAGTTAAAAAGTTCAGTTAGTCTGCAAATACTGTAGTTTTGTATTTTTTTTTCAAATTTTCTGATATAACCACTGTCATTTCATGATTTATGATAACAGGCATGTTTACCCTATTCAATGCTGTGTCCGTTTTCTTGAAACGCATATAATTAGGTGCATAAGTTTTGAGACAATAACAGATTTTTTGTAATTTTGCCTTGTACACCAGAACAGTGGATTTTAAATTCAAATTAAGTTTAAATTTAAAGTCAGAATATGATTGCAGACTTTCAGCTTTGATTCAAGGGTTTTGACAAAATAATTGCATTAACTATTTAGGAATTACAGCCATTTTATACATAGTCCCCCATTTTCAGAGGCTCAGAAGTAATGGGACAATACACTGGCAAGCACTTTCATAGCCAGATGAGGCCTGTTCCCTTATTATTCCACAATAAACTAAGCAGATCTGAAGTTGATTCAAAGTGTTGAACCTACAGTTGATAGCTGTTCACCAAAACTGGTTCATGATCTAAAGCTTACCACATCTTCTGTAAAATACAGAGGAATTAATGTATGACTACCAGTTGAACCAGGTCACTAGTGTTTAATGATGATACAACTGATACAACAAGCAGGGTGCATTCTGAAGTGTACAGGGTTATACGCTCTGCTCAAATTGAGCCAAATGCTGGAAAACTGATCGAACAGCACTTCACAGTGCAAATGGCTATAGACCCAAAGCATACTGCAAAAACAATCCAAGAGTTAGGTAAAGAAATAGATATGCTTTTCAGTTACTGAAGACAAAAAATAGAGTCGGACAGACCTACAAGCAAACAGCAACTGAAGGCAACTGCAGTATAGACCTGGCAGAAAATCTCAAGGGAGGAAACACAGCATTTAATGATGTCCATGGGTTCTAGACTTCAGGCAGTCGTTGACTGAAAAGGATTTTCATTATAGTTTTTAAAAATTAATTATATTTCAGCTATATCAAATTATTTTGTCCCATTCATTTTCAGCGTAGTGTGGTGATTTACACATTTGCTACGCAAGCAAAAGATTCTTGGTTTGGGCCCAGATGGAAATACAAGCCCTTCCAGCAATGGGAGGGTTGCTTCAGGAAGGATATCTGGTGTAAACTCTGGGCCAAATCTTTGTGGATTCATCCACTGTGGCCCCTTGGGGAAAGACAAGAGATCAGCCAAAGGTGCTTTTAACTTTTGAGCCTGTAACTATTTATTAAGATCGCTGTAATTCCTAAAGAGTTAATGCAATTCTTTTGTTACACTCCTTGAATTAAAGCTGAAAGTCTGCATTTAAGTCACATTTTGACTGTTTAAATTAAAAATCTGTTGTGGTGGTGTACAGAAGCAAAATTACAAAAAAAGGTACCAAAACTTAAGGTTGTAACTGTAATTGTCGTTGTCTAAAGTGGTGTTATAACTGTTGATTATATTATTTTCTGTTCTATGCATTCTGAGTAAAACATGTTAAATAGTAAATGAAGTAAAGAGTAAATGGGCATGAGTGGCCACACAGTGAAAGTTTTAGGTTTGTTTTTAAAAATCAATTCAGTGGCATTTTCCCTAATCTTTAAAGTACAAACTGAAAATATATTAAAAAAAAATTAAAGAGAGTTATTTTACTTGCCATATTGAGGCCATATTATATAAGAACATATGACCATTACAGGGTGATTTAAAGCTCAGCCCAGAAAAGTAAAAGAAATACTTTTGGCAAACTGCTATGCTTCTAAAATGAAAGATTGTCATCTACAATTAAGATTCATGTGGACATCATTTACAACACTCAACAGACACTCAGAGAATGACAGTGTTACTGTTTTATATGAACTTACCCAATGGACTAATTCTGCTTGATGTGCAATTAAGGAAGTCTGGCATACCTAAATGTTACAGAAAGCTATGCACCCTACCTGAAATGTATTTTTATGACCACAGTGAACTTTGAATTTTAATAAGCTATTATCTCCTAATCTGCATTATAAGTTAAATGGAATAACTACTACACATGCACACTCACAAAAGGAAAGCCTAATGAGGTTTGCATGACTTATTGTTGGCCTTGCAGTCAGCTTCATTTATAGCCACGCTAAATTGATTTGGAAAATATTATAAAACCTACTGAACCATCCTTTCTCTAATTATTACAGAGCAACCTCAACATTTATATTACTATACATATATACACATGCACACACACACATTGATGCTCTTTCATTCTGCAACCCAAACTAAACCTTTTGAGCCCTTCTCTCTCATCTCTGCTGTTGCATGCCCAGAATGTTAAACTGCTAAAGAATAGAGCCTATTTCTAAGGCTTCCTTCCTCTTCCCTTGTGTTTAAACTGGAAAATCACCATACATCCACCTTTGGTTGATGTTTAACTGTGTGTTGAGCAGCTTTGGCATCGAGAGATGATATTGATATTTTCTAGACCTATACCCTTTTGAAATACTGTATGGCATTCTAATTCATAAATATTGTTTGTTGTCACATGTTTATGCTTGACATTCTCTCATATACAGACCACCGCACTAACATTTCTACTGGCAGCACTGGTGTTGCTAATTTTCATACTATGGTTTTGCACTGATGCATAACTCTCAACTTTCTGAGACTTAATATTTGACACATATTTCAATTTCTTCCATGATCGGAGACTGACGCTGAATAGCTTTAAATTCACAAATTAAACAAAAGAAACGCACAACATCAGTGTTTATGTTTTAAACCACTGAAAAGTAATCAGTAGGGGTTGTGTTTTGGGTCATAAATCTGATCCTGCAGGTTTTTCTACTTATAGTTGATGTGAAACTTCAGCGGTTCAATATGTGAGAATTTTAACATTAATATTCTATCTCCTATGAAAAGATTGAGGGAGATGCTATTACAGCATTTTATGTGTGTGTGGTAATTGAAGCTATGCTGTTCATTGTTTTGGCAGCCTTCTGTGAGCTTTGTGCTTGTGAGCTTCTACCTTTGAAACAGCTAGCCCTCCCTGAGACAAAACTGAAAATAAAATTGAGGTTACCCAAACCCAAAGAGTTGAAAATTAAAGTATTGTGTGTATGTTATATGTTTTATCATTTTTTTTTATCATTCATCAGCAGAGTGAGATTGTGTTTCAGCGTGTGTGTGTCTGCTCTACTCTTCAGTTACACACATGCATGGTAAAAACTTTTGAGTTTCTTGCATGTGGACATACCAAGCTGCCAACAATGCACTGCAACCAGTGGTAGTGTGTTATCCATTTTGGCTAGGAATAGTATTTTTTCTTTTTTCAGTGTCTCAGTTGGCATTTCCTTCCACGCACCTTCACCCTCATCATTAGTTGTGTCTGAGTTTGGACCTCTTGTCAGCTCTCCATCAGTCTCCTCCTCTCTTTTCAATTTGCTTTTTACAATAATCAGCTAGAGACAGCTTTATCTTTAAAACACGGTGACAGCTAAATGGGTCATTTAGCGCATCAGTGCCTATTGGCTGACACACTACCCATAGTTAGACAATAAGGTGGCTATTTGCAGTACCTGCCTATGCCTATGGGTCATGTTGTTTGTGTGACCATCGTGCACGTGCATGAATGCAACCATGAAAAATTTTAAGCCCAAACAAAAATTGGTAGCAAATGTAACAATTTTAGTAACAGTCTAAAGTCTTGCTACAGCTGTTAATATGTTGTTACGCTGAAAAAACACACCATTTGTGGTCAGGCATGTGCTGGGAAGAGGCTAAGGGGGCTGGAGCACCTGCCCCTTTTACCCCTTGATCCCCAAAGTGCGCTTTTTTTCAAGATTTTTTTATTTTATTTGTGGAGCAGGCCTTCTTGTGGCCCCTCATAAGAAAATTTATTACAGTATTATTAATTATTAATTGATCATAATAAGTGACCTGCCAAAGGTGCTGGATGGGGTTGAGGTTAGGGCACTGTGTGTGCCAGTCAAAATCTGCCACACCAAAAGCATCAAACCATGCCTTTATGGACCTTGCTTTGTGCACTGGGGCACAGTCATGCTGGAACAGAAAAGTGCCTACCCCAAACTGTTCCCACAAAGTTGGAGAGATAAAATTGTCAAAAAATATATTGGTAAGCAGCATGGTGTTGTGGTAGTTAGCACTGTCACCTCACAGCAAGAGGGCCCAGGTTCAAATCCAGCAACCTGCCAGCTTGGGCCCTTCTGTGTAGAGTTTGCATGTTCTCCTAGTGCTTGTGTGGGCTCTCTCCGGGTGCTCCAGCCTCCTCCCACAGTCCAAAGACATGCAAAGGGGGTAGGTAAATTGGCAATTCTAAATCTACTGTAGGTGTGAATGTGAGTGTGAATGGTTGTCCATCTTTCTGTGTTGGCAGCCTGTCAAGGGTGTGCCCCGCCTTTCACCCTATGACAGCTGCGATAGGCTCCAGTGCCCCCCGTGACCCTGAATTGGATAAACAGAAGGAAATGAATGAATGAATGAATGTATGTACTGGTAGGCTGAAGCATTAAGATTAAGAGGCCCATCAACTCCAGAAAACACAGCCCCATAGCATTATACCTCCTCCACCAAATGTTACAGCTGTCACAATGCAGTCCGGTAATGTTCTCCTGGTGCTTGCCAAACCTAGACTCATCCATCAGACTACCAGATAGAAAAGCTCGATTTGTCACTCCACAGAACATGCTTCAACTGCCCCAGAGTCCAGTGGCAGCATGCTTTATACCACTCCATCAACACTTGGCAATGTGCTTGGTGATGTAAGGCTTGCATACATGGAAAATCATACCGTGAAACTCCCCGTTTTTTTAAGTTTTTGTGCTGCCATTAATGCCAGAGGAGGTTCTGCTGTTACTGTGTAAGTAGAGCGCTGGTGACTTTTACGCAATATTCATCTGAACATTCAGCAACCCTGCTCTGTAACATTACATGTTCTGCCACTTAGATGCTGAGATGCCATGGTTCCTAAACACTCCCACTTTGCAAAAATACCAATTACAATTGACCATGGAATAACTGGGAGGGAAGAAATTTCCCAAACTGACTTGTTGCAAAGGTGGCATCCTATTATAGTACCACACTAGAATTCAGTGAGCTCTTTAGAATAGCAAATTTTTTTAACAAATGTTTGTAAAGATAGGCTGCATGGCTATAGGTGCTTGATTTATACACCTGTGGCAATGAGACTGAATTCAATAATTAAAAGGTGTGGTCTAATACTTTTGCCCATGTAGTGTATCTACATTGCTCTGTCAATACTGTTGAGCTGTATTTTGTGAAGCAAATAGCTCAGTTCCAGCAGGGGGTGTAAACTTCTAGATGGGTTAGTAATGTCGTATCAGATTACACTTGTGGCTTGATGATAGCCCTGTTGTATTCTCTTCTTTAAGTTGAATCAGACTTTGTGGTCGTGGAGTGCTGATAATTGTAGATAAGGCACAGGTTGGCTCTGTAATTGTAGATAAGGCACAGGTTGGCTCTGTAATTCAAGGGGATGGGCATTAATTTACACTGAAAGACACTAGCTGTGATTTGTTCCCCTTATCTATATGGATCTCTGTCTGCATGGTGTGCACTGTAACTTGCGCTGCTGCCATCATTATGCTGCTATGGAGACAGGAGGGCGGACAAGGTCTCATCCAAATCCATCAGCAAGTCTGAGTTATTCAGCCCTGCCCTACTCTGGACAGGCTCAACCGTAGAGTTCATATCAAGGGAGGGGTGTGGGGGCTGCTAAATCATTCTGCATCAAATGGCAGCTTTAGAAAATCAATGCTTCTCCATTTTTTTTCTGCAGACAGAAGTGCATGGGGTGAGCAGAGGAGGATGTAGAGTGATGAAGCAGTACTGTCTGTGTATAAAGGGTGGATATCATCTTCATGTTAATGAAGATGATAGGGTCATAGAGGTAGGGGCAGCAAACAGGAGCCAATTACAGGTAGTCAGAGTTCATCAGCAGGGGCTACAGTATAGAAATGCTATACAAAATTACCACAAAGGTCAGGTATCACATCAGGCCACATGCTTCATAAAGCAAAGCTAGTGCAGTCACATGAGTCAGGTGACACTGAGCTTAGCCTGAACTATGATCTTGCAGCTATAGGATATAATAACAGCGTGTTATCTGGCTTAAAATACACAGCTGTCTATATCTAACCAGCTAAATACAAGAAATGGAATTCTGATATTGAGAGATCAAATGAAAAAAGGGTTTAATCTGATTTAAAGTTCTCTTTAAGATTCAATACCAGAAAAAATAAATCTATTTAAAACTAAGCTAAGCACAGATTTAGCTATGCCTAAAATTATTACATAAATTCTTTTCAATTCTTGTAAAGATAATTTATTTGTAGATTGCTCCCTCGTATAGAATTAATCAAACACCTATATAAAGTAAAAATTAAAATATCCAAACAGGATTAAAAAAAAAAATATATATATACACACGTTTTAAGATTTTTCAGTAACAGAGGGACTCCAAAAATATGTTGACTGTAGTAAAGTGGTTTACACATTTGCCTAGCACATGAAAGGGTCCTAGTTAGTAACTGGGAGGAGATATAAGCGCGGCTTTGCTGGTCACAAGCCAGCGTACTCCTAATGCTAGTCAGAAAGACCATCCTGTGTAAAATTTGTTTAGTTACATATGGATTTATATGGTGTGGCAACCCCTTGGGGAAAAAAAAAGAATGTACTTTCTTATACAGAGATTCCCATAATGTGAGATATGGACTCCCTGTCATGTCGCGGCGTGCAGGTGCTGGACTCAAATGCGGACACAGATGGCTGGACTGGACCGGTTTGATCTGAGAAACATGAGAAGTATGGTGAATCTTCACGTGTCTGAGAAACTTAAGGAGTACAGAAACGGGATTAATGACATCAGGGATCAGGAATGGACCAATGTAACTGGGAGACAGTTTCTTTGATTCTGTGCGCAGTTGAATGTGGCGTGTGGATAGCCAAACCTTCTGACCAGGTGAATAAACTGGAACCGGGCACCTGTGGCGGTTGGCTTGCCGCTCGTTCTGCTCCTTGGTGTGCAGGAGGGCTGCCTGGGTGGCCTTCCAGACCCGACGGCAGCGGCGGAGGTGATGCTGGATGGAGGGAACAGAGAGCTCACCTTCCTGGGATGGGAATAGCGGAGGCTGGTAACCCAGGGTGACCTTGAAGGGGGAGAACCCAGTCGCAGCTAAGGTGAGAGAGAGTGGTGCGCACACTCCACCCAAGACAGTTGGGAGCTCCAGGCCAACTGATTACTAGAAACGATGCATCGAAGTGCTGCCTCCAGTTCCTGGTTAAGCCGCTCAGTCTGGCCATTTGTCTGAGGGTGAAAACCAGAGGACAGACTGACCTGGGCTCCAAGAGCAGTGCAAAACTCTTTCTAGACCTTGGAAATGAACTGGGGTCCACGGTCGGAGACAATAACCTGGGGGATACCTTGAAGGCAAAAAATGTGGTCCGTTAAGAGTTGCGCAGTCTCCAGGGCAGAGGGTAGTTTCGGCAGGGCAATGAACTGAGCTGCTTTAGAGAAACGGTCAATTATGGTGAGTATGGTGGTATTACCTGAAGAGGATGGCAGACCGGTGACGAAGTCCAGCGAGATGTGGGACCACGGACGACCAGGCGTGGGCAGAGGTCTCAGTTCCCCCGTAGGAGGCAAGGAAGGATTCTTGTTTCTACTGCAGGTGGAACAGGCAGAGATATATTCTCGTACGTCCTTAACACGGGAAGGCCACCAAAACAGGCGCTGGAGGAAGGAAATTGTTCTGCTGCTGCTAGGATGGCAGGTGAATTTTGCAGTGTGTCCCCAATGTATTACCTGCGACCTGACAGATGCAGGAACGTACAGCCGGCCAGGAGGTCCTCCGCCAGGATCTAGTTCGGTCTGCTGGGCCTCCCGGATGAGTGACTATTTCCCAGGTAAGAGCTCCAATTATGCAAGAGGAAGGTAGGATGTTTTCACTAACCTGAGACTCGGAGGGGGAGAACTGGTGGGATAAAGCATCTGGCTTGATGTTACAGGAACCAGTCCTGTAGGTAATGGAGAAGTTGAACCGGGTGAAAAAGAGGGCCCACCTGGCCTAGTGAGAGTTCAGCCGCTTAGCTGTCTGGAAATAGGCCAGGTTTTTATGATTAGTCCAGATTACGAACGGATGCTCAGCCCCAGAGTCTATCAGAGCCTGGAGAGAAATCTGGTTAGCACCTCCACCCAATTTAGCCTCCAGTAGGCGTGGTAGGGAAGATTTAGCAGATTTCGGGCCCGTCAGTGTCCCCACTTCCACTGACGGACCTCTTCTTTTTGGCCGTCGCCGACATGAGTTTATATAGTGACCTCTCACCCCACAGTAGAGACACTCACCGGTGGAGATTCTCCAGCTGCGCTCTTCAGGAGAGAGGCGTGCTTGCCCGAGCTGCATGGGTTCCACCCCTGAGGCCGTGGAGGACTCAACCTCAACCACCTCCAATCCCGCCCCCCCGGTCAGGTGAGCTGAAGCTCCAGGGTGTGGGCGCTCGAGTTTTAACACCCCTCATGCATCGGTGCTCCAGCATGTAATCGTACATCCTGATGCACATGGAGATTAAGTCATTAAGGGAGGCAGGTAAATCTTTCATAGCCAACTCACATTAAATGTGGTCGCCAAGTCCATGAAGACAAGCCCCGCGGAGCGCCCCCACATCCCAGCCGGTCTCCTCTGCCAAAATCCAAAAATCGACAGAGTAATCAGCCACAGTCCGATTTCCCTGGCGGAGGCTGAACAGTCGGTGGGTGGAGGCGTCAGAGCTGGAGCCTTTGTCAAAAATTCTTTTAAACTTGTTAATAAACTCCGCATAAGTGATCTCCTCATCTGCATTTATGACGGCACGCCCCCACTGCAGCACTCGTCCTCTCATTAAGTTAATCATAAAGGCAATGTTCACGCCGTCAGAAGCATAAGTCTTGCTAAGCTGGCGAAACACTAGTTTACACTGAGTGAGAAACCCAGAAGCCGAAGCTAACTCACCAGAGAAGGTTTCAGGTGACGGTAGGGCTCTCTCCGGCAGGACAGGAGGGTTAAGCCACAAGGGCGGTGGAGCAGGAAACAGCAGCGGGACTGGCTGGGAAGATGAAGATGCTCTGGACTTCATCTGCACGTAGCAGGCTTGGATCATTCCTCCCAGTTCCGTGAGCTGTTGGAGCAGGTAATCCTGTTTAGTGGTGAGGCGCTGGAGTACCTGCGCATGATCCTCCAGCTGAATCCCGAAAGAGGCGATGTTCTGCTGAGTCCATTTCTTGGCCAGATTGTTCTGTCATGTCACGGCGTGCGGGTGCTGGACTCAAACGCAGGACGTCGTTGGTAAAAGTTAAGAGTCTTTATTTAGAATCACAACAAAG
>VUQH01038231.1:10422-21958 GCA_015106775.1 Etroplus canarensis | reverse complement strand
GAAGTAAAGATGGGCAGAGGTTCAGCAATCTGCCAGAAACTGTGCTTAGAAATTGTGAGGCAATTTTAGAAATATGTTCCTGAATGTAAAAATGGAAAGACATTGAATTTTCTATCATCTCCAGTACATGGTATTATCAAAAGAATCAGAGAATCTGGAGATATCTCTGTGTGCAAAGGACACAGCCAAAAACCAATACTGGATGTTTGTGATCTTTGAGCCTTCAGGCAGCACTGCATTGCAAACAGGCATAATTCTGTCATGGAAATCACTGCATGGGCTCAGGAAAGCTTTCAGAAATGGGGGTCTGTAAACACAGTTTGCTGTGTCATCGACAAATATACACTACCAGTCAAGAGTCTGGACACGCTTGGCAATACTCCACTATGGCCAAGTGTGTCCAGACTTTTGACTGGTAGTGTATGTCAGCAATATGTTGTGTATACATCCATATAACATCATTGTTCTGCATATGCCAGCGTTTTAGAGGAATTTGGATACATTGGCGTACGCTTGTTAAATCATCATGATGTGACAAGGCCCTAACTTGACACTTATCTCCAAATGGAACATTTTAAACAGCTGGGCAAATATCAAACGCAAACTTTTCTGTGCAGTAGGAACACTGTCTGTCTTTCCAGCTAAAAAGGAGTTGCTGTAGTTGCATTTCAACGATATTCAAAGGTTTCACTGGGCAGCAAGTGCAGGTTAAAGAGATAGTTTGCAGTATTGTGGTACAGTTTACAGTGATGAATGTTGGACTGGTGCAGGGCAGACTGTGATATCTATACCCACTGCTGGTTTGGGTCCAGGGCAGCAGTAGAGACGTTATAAAAGAGAGAGACATAGCACTGAAAGATTTCAGGGACTGAAATTTATGGGAGAATTTTCCAACAGGAAAGAAGCAGCTTTTCCAAGGGCGGAAAGCTATTAAAACATTATTTGTGAACAAAGTCAGCAAACTTTTTAGCAGTTTTATCAGATTTGACCAGATATTCTGTACATGAACTTTTTAATGTAGATAATGCTTCAGAATAAATGAAAAATAACACAATAAGTGCCCAGATGCATTTCTGTATGGATGCTGCGTATCAGGACTCATTCTGGAAGGGCCTCCAGTGGAGCCATCCGTTTGATGTTCTTCAGTCACACTTTTACAAATTCCACCTTTATCTGCCCTTTATACTGGCTAGGGGTTGGAATGCAGCCAAGATGGGTCCTGTAACACCTGCTCATAAATTGTAGATTTTTTTTTTTGTACTAAATCCACAAAAAAAAGCGTGAAACCTCAGAGCAGCAGCGGCGGCAGCAGCAGCAGCAGCACAGGTCAGTTGACTGTTGCCTGTCCATAAGGAAAGTCAGCTGGAGCTCACAACAGAAAATATTATTGAACGGAATTGAATCATGCCTTAATAATCCAAAAGGGAAATTATGTCGTTCCAGTAAACAAATCACAATCATTAGTCACTGTGTAGGGCTATTGCTGTGGGCAGGAATGACCTCCTGACCGCTCTTTATTGCAGCAGAGCGACCAAACACGCTCTGTTGTTTCATCACGCTGTTGTGTTGTGTAGTAGGGATGCAGCGTTGCTTGTTATGTTCAGTAACTTGTGCAGCACTCTTCTTTCCACATTACAGAGCCAGCCTTCTTTATCGGTTTGCTCAGTTCTGTGAGTCACTGGCTCCGTTTCGGCTGCCCCATCAGATGGCTGCAAAGCAAATCACACTCTCCACCACGTGCTATGAAACATCTTGCTGCAAAAGTTGAAGGACCTAAGCTTCCTCAAGAAGTAGATTCTTCTGCGTTCCTTCGTTTACACAGCCTGATTGTTGCATCTCTAGTCCAGTCTGTTTGTCCAGGTGAATACCCAGATATCTGGAGTCTACCTCCACCTCTTCTCCCAGGATGGAAATATTTGGCTTATTCCTGGTCCTCCTAAAACCCAAAATCATCTCATTTGTCTTGTTCACATTTTACATAAACATGATGTTATGCGACTTACTTCTAATGGAGTTGCTACACTGCCATTCCTCGCTTGCTAAATCCCATTTTAACCCTGGTTACAACTGTAAATTTCTTATTTCTCATTTGCATAACACATCTACACTCTCCCTTTCACAATGTAAACTGTCTATTTGAAAAGGTCAGACATTTTACATGTGTTTTATTGACACTATACTACATTTTAATCCCTTTCTTTTGCAGTCCCCTGTCCTGGTGCTGGCCCGCCTCTGTCTTTTTCTCTCCTCTGGCGTGATTGTGGGTGTGAGTGCACCTAATTCTGCTTGGTTTTCAGGATTGAGGGGGATGTAGACTGGCACACCTGTTTTTCATGATTACTCACCTGCAGCATTTAAGCTTCGTCAGATTGGACTCTGCCTGACCCCCTCTCACACAAGTAATCTTGACTTTGGATTCTCACCTTGGATTTCTTGGACTTTCTGGTTACCTGAGAGAAAAAGAATCAGGCTCAGAACCAGAATACTTTATTAATCGAATGGGAGGAATTGCATTGAGTTACAGATGCTCAGTTAGATATAAATAAATATAAATTTGAAAGGCAAAAAAATATAGATTAAAATAAATAAACAATAAATACGTCTGTATAAATTGCAATATGTAACATAAATGACTCCAAAGCTAAACATTATATAAAATATGTAATATATATGATATGAAACTGGTCAAGGTGTCAAAGGGAGGAATTTTAGAGTTTGATGGCCACAGGTAGAAATGATTTCCTGTGGCGTTCTGTGGTGCATTGTAGCAGGTCGAGTCTGCTGCTGAACGTGCTCCTGTGCCTGTCCAGCACATTATGGAGAGGGTGTGAAGGACTGTCCAATATTGTCCTTAACTTGGACAGCATCCTCCTTTCTGACACCACTATTGGAGAGTCAAGCTGCACATCTACGACTCTACTGGCCTTGCAGATCAGTTTGCTGAGTCTGTTGGTGTCTGCTACCCTCAGTCTGCTGCCCCAACACACGACAGCATAGAGGATGGCCCTGGCTACCACAGACCTACAAAACATCTTGAGCAGCGTCCTGCAGATATTGGAGGATCTGAGTCGTCTCAGAGCATAGAGATGGCCCTGGCCCTTCTTGTAGATGTCTTCTATGTGTTTAAAGAAGTCCAGTTTATTGGCAATGTGAACACCGAGGTATTTGTAGTCCTTCACTATCTCCACACAGACCCCCACTGATGGAAACAGGGGTCTCTGGTGTTTTGGTCTTTCTCATGTCCACAGCCAGTTCTTTAGTCTTTGTCACGTTGATCTGCAGATCTGGTTCTGTTCCATGTGACAAAGTTGTCGACTACACTCCTGTACTCTTCCTCATCACTCTCTCTTATACGTCCCACTACTGCAGAGGCATCAGAAAACTTCTGAAGGTGGCGGGTCTCTGGCAGGCTGAAGACTCTGGAGCACTCCCACTCTCAGTCCAAGCCACCTCCAACCCTTCATCAGACCTGTTGCACATTCTACTGGAAACTTTAACGCTTGGTGAAAATGAAGTCTCTGAACTTCGACCATTCTGTGTGTCCTGACTTTGAAACTGTGACATCTTCAAATATCAGTCACTACCGCTTGTATGCTCTCATTTTTCTAGTGAGGTTGGCTGGTGAGTGTAGACGTCACAATGATGCTGGATTTATGACAGTCTGGTTGTGTCCATCTGTTGTCTATTGGCCAACGCAGAGGCTATCAACGCATACATGCTGCTGTGCAGTCCTCCAAAAATGCAACTACATGTAGCTTGACGCAGATAATGCTGCGTGTAGGCCAAATGCTGATTGTTTGAAAACAGCCAAGCAACAGAGGAGTTCCCAGTGTAGAGGAAGAAGCCTAAAAAACCAACATGAAAAGCACAGACGGTAACGATCTTTGCCACTGCTGGCTGAAGCACCAACAAAAGCAAAAAAAGAGGAGCCCATAGACCAGATTCTTTGTGACATTGCCCCCTGATGGTAGTAAACCAGAGCAGTAAACAATGGTCCTTGATGCTGACGGGTACCAAAGTAGTACTGTAAACTCACCTGGAGACAGCAGCCTACAGCACAAGAGCTGCACTGTGAAAACTCCTACCAAACTTATAAACATGACTGCTGCCTTCCACACAGCTTGCACAGCTTTGGCTTAATGAGCAACCAATACTCATTCAGTGAGGAAATAGTGCAGGGGTCCAAACAGTTTCAAACTGCAGAAAGTTCATGCACAAGTGTAAATTCTGGAGCACCGTAAACTCTAAAATTTAAAGAAGGAAATCCAGATATTCTTTAGAAAATGGGAAAAACACTGAAAACAATATTTGTGCTCCACACCTGAAAAAATCAGTTGTTTTTAGGATTTGAGCTGTTTTTTTATTTCTATATTAATGTTTTAAGCTATTTTAGAGGCTGCTCAAAGGGGAGAAATTTAATATTAATCTTTTTTTCTGTTATTTGTTAGTGGGATTAGCAGAAGCTTAGATGAAAAGCATTCCTCCCCTGAAACACCTCGCTGTCATTTACAATCCCTGTCTTACAGGCATGATGCGTGGGGCGGTAATGGGAAGCGAGGCCGCATTGTTAGCTGTGAATGTGTGTGTCTGCTAATCGCCTAATAATTGGATATGATGGCAGATCGTAGGCCCGTGATGATGAATTACCGGCAGCCAAGCAGCGAGCACAGCAGGTAGGTGGCAGATGCTGCAGGTGCTGAGCTGGTGAGTGTTGTTGCTTCCTGCTGGTGTTAAAACACACACAGATACACTGGCACACACATGCAAAAACACATACTTGCATCAAAAGCACACACCATGGGTGGAGAATTTGCATGCATGCTGTCACACAACTATGGGAGGACTTCAAGCACAGTGTAAGACGGAAGCAGACTGTGTGCCTATCTCTGGGACATGCACACACACTTGTACGTCTGCCATATGGGACATCTACCGAAGGAGAGCATATACAAAAGTTGCTCCTCATGCCAAGGAGATCTATCTCATGTGGCTAGCGGTGCAGACTGCTGAAGAAAACTTGTCTAATCTACCCTCTCTGTGAAGTGGAAGTCTCACCACTGTTTCAGGGCTCTGGAGGAGAAAAAGGCTTCCTGCCACTCTCCTTTGTTCTTTCATTTCATTGTGAGGGCTGATTTTTGGCCTGCGTAGAGTTGTCATCCCACAGAGTCAAGCTCGATTAAACTAATGAGATTGGCACTGGACTTCCCACAGAACTGGAAGGGTTTATTCCACCTTAATGTTTGAGTGATGTCCTAATTGAGGCTCATTTTTTTCATATATGTCTAGCAGAAAATGAACAAAGAAGCAACAAGTGTCACTCCAAGAAATTATGGATCATAGTACAGTATATAGAATATGTTTTAAAGCATATCATAATGCTGGGTTGTTTGTGGAGGTCGGTTGGTGTTTTATTGTTTCCTGATTTATTTTGAAAGTATTTTTTCTGTCTCCAGTCTTTTTGGCTCCTGTCTTTGTCCTGTTTTCCCATCATTGTAATTGCGTATATATTTTGTGCTGTCTCTCATTTTGTGTGTGTACTTGTTCCCTCAAGGTATTTGGATTCATTCCCTTTCTGGACCGTATTTGGACTTTTATTCTGGCAATACTACCGTCATTAAGTGTTAACAGAAAGTGTTAAAGATGTCCTTTGTTTGCTCAACCTCTCTGACTCATGTACAATATATTGGCATTATCATTTAATTCAGGTGTTTTATTCAGTCCCATTGCCACAGGTGTATAAAATGAAGCACCTAGCCATGCAGTCTGCCTTTACAAACATCTATGAAAGAATGTGTCATCCTAAAGAGCTCACTGAATCCCAGCATGGCACTGTAATACAGTCCCATCTGTGCAACAAGTCAGTTTGTAAAATTTCTTTCCTTCTACATATTCCACGATCAACCATAAGTGGTTACTAACTGGAACCATTTAAGAAACACTGGGAGCATGTTCTGTGGAGAGATGAATCACACGTTTGGCATTCTGATGAATGAGTCCGGGTTTGGCAAATGCCAGGAGAACATTACCTACCTGATTGTATTGCACCTGCTGTAACATTTGGTGGATAAGGAATAACGCTATGGCCCTGTTTTTCCAGTTTTCAGCTTTGGGGGAACAGATTGGGAAAGGGCCTTTTCTCTTCCAGCATTACTGTGCCCCAGTAAAAAAGCAAGGTTCATAAAGGCATGGCTGGATGAGTTTGGTGTGGAAGAACTTGACTGACCCACACTGAGCCCTGACCTTAACCCCATCGAACACTTTTGGGACAAAGTAGCACAGAGCTTGTGAACCAGACTATCTTGCCCAACATCAGTGTCTGACTTCACAAATGCTCTTCTGGATGAATGGGGAAAAATCCCCCCAGACACACTCCAAAATCTTGTAGAAAGCCTTCCCAGAAGAGTGGAAACTGTAATAGCTACAGAGAGGGGACCAACTTCATATTAATGCCTGTGGAATTAGAATGGGACTTTATATAAGCTCCTGTAGATGTGATGTGTAGGTGACCTGATACTTTTCTCCATATAGTGTATCTTACATTTGGGTCCATGTTTGATATAGCATATGTGATACCCACTAATGTGTGATCACAGTTGTGTGAATTAATTTGTATTTTTGTTGGTTTTGCACCAAGTGTTGAAATGTTTGGGTTTTTTTGCTTTAAATCTGGACACATATAGCTGTCCACGGGTGCCGCATTCCTGGTACCCGTTACACATAACAGCTATATCAAATCCCACTTGAGTCTCCCCAGCGATTTTATTTATTATGATATGCTAATATGCTAACTACTCAACAACGCTGCAGGACAGACCGTTGAATAAAAGAGTAAATTTGACATGGCTGAAGCTCACTGAAGAATAGGATCCTCTGACTTCGCCGGCAAGGGTTTGTTTTCAGCCTAGCGCTGCATGCTGCACTTACACTTTCTCTCACACTGCTTACTGAGTCCCCTCCTCCAGACACCCTCATCGAGCAACACAGAGAACAGGAGTCCTCGTCCCAGCAGCAAACTGAGACAGTGTGGCTTCTCCAGCAAATCATCAAGCAGTCTGTTTGTTGGATGACGTCCATGCTGGCGATGGTAGGCCCAGAAATTGTTTGCTCTGATGCCCATGTGCCGTAGAAATTAAAGAAAGAAGAAACAAATGCAAACGCAGCAAATCACAAAGCAACAGCAACAACTTTTACAATAATATCATCCTATTGAACTGTAACCCTAGGACACGTGTTCCAGGGTTCGTGTCACCTGACACTAATGTCGGGTGAAAATCAGCTGCACCAGGTGCTTCGTCAGTGTTCTAGGGATAAAGAGATTATTATACTTCAGGTCATTGCTGACTTAACCAAATCACCATCTTAATCTAACCTTCACCAACCTTTAGTTGATAAAGCTTGACGTGAAACACGTTGCTAATGAACTTTTTGCATCTATGAGATGTGATCAATAATGTCTGGGAATCAGCCCATAAGTAACAAAAGCCATGCCCGATTTTAATCTCACCTTCTTGGACAGGTCTGGATGGCTTCCAGCAAGACTGCCATTTTCACCCACCGAAGGTACTCTTCCATGCACAAACTGGAACTGAAATGTGGCAAACCAGGCAGGTGGTGAGTGAAGATTCTGTTGCTGTGGCTAAAAAACTCACTGTGCTTTAGTTGCACTGATGCTTCAGGATGTTGCAGCAGAGCACACCCTGAGGGAAAAATTCGTCTGAATGTTGATAATAAAGGACAAGCATACAGTATTCCTAGTTTCACCCTTTCAGATGGAAACGTCTGGACAGTAGCTGGAGAACCATCACCAGCAAAGATCATCCACAAGAAATTCTGGTCCATTAAACACAGAGGTAGAAGCTTCCTCTCTGTGGTGAAACTGGAGAGAGTGGAGTGCAAGTGGTGCCTCTGAAGGGGAGCTTTCCAAATTTAAATCAGGTTTGTTTTTCATTTTTATTTTTTATTTTTTTGGCTTGATTCCTCATCTGCATGCCCCAATTTCAGGGTCCACATGTGAGGGGAGAGTGGAGTGTGAGATTTATAGATGGATTGGAGCGGCATCTGCAGGCAGTGTACCAGTCTGCCATGGTGAAGAGAGAGGCGAGTGTGAAAGTTCAACTCTCGATTTTGCGGTCAAGCTACAATCATGTCCTCACCAATGGTCACAAGCTTTGGGTAGTGACCAGAAGAATGAGATCATGGATACAAGCCTTCCTCTCAATTATGTCCTGGCTTGGCCTTAAAGATAGAGTGAAGAGTATGGTCATTCAGGAGGGATGTGGAGTAGAGCCGCAACTCCTCCACATTGAAAGGAGCCAGCTGAGGCCGTTTGGGCATCTGGTCAGGGTGCCTCCTGGACCCCTCTTGGGCGAGGTGTTTCAGGCATGTCCCACCAGGAGGAGAGTGTGGGGCTAACCAAGAACACACTGAGGAGATTATATCTTTCAGCTGGCTTAGGAACACCTTGATGTCCACCCCTGAAGAGCTGAAGGAGGTGGCCGGGGAGAGGGAGGTCTGGGCGTCTCTGCTTAGACTGCTGCCCCTGTGACCCAGACCCAGATAAGCATCACACCTCAAACTCAGTGTCAGGGTGTAAAAACATTTCCTCATTATGTTGATTAAAACCATCATCCACAACCTGTAAGTAACCTGTAAGATGTAGCCAGCGATGATTAGTAAGGACTTTTATCATACTTTTATCTGCCATTTTTCATTGTTTGTGTCTGTCAGTGTTTTATTTCTTTTCTTCTGCTAAAACAGATCCAAATTTTTAAAAAAGCTGAAAATTTGATACCATTCTCCTATTATTTTCACAAAATTCCAAAACACTATGTTTAAATAAAATGTTTTTTGACTCGTACCACTGCAGAAATTGATTATCCTCCACATTAACTGAAGGTGAATTCAGAGGCTTTTACTGCATATGTGCTCTATCACTGCAGATGTGCTTGCTGGCTGTCATGGTGTACAAATGTTAAATGATTCAGAACTAGCCCCAGGACAAGATTTAGGATAGAGCACATTGTAGCAATGACAGAAAAATAGAGGAGAAGGATCCCTAAAGCCCATGCAGGACTGTATGTGTTCTACAACAACCTTGTTGGATTGTCAAGGACCTCTCAGCTTCAACCTGTTCACAGTCAACAGCTTTGGAGAGCTGCAGTTTTCTCACCTCTTCTCTTGAGAGTCACTGGTTCAAAATGTGCATTTTAAGCAACACACAGATTTTTCAGTCTGTTGCTTCATGTATTGAGGTCCTCTGTCACAACCAAGCACCCAGAAAATCTTAATGTTGGATTCGTACATTTATTGGGTTGTGATGGTCAAATATCAGAGAAAAAGCCGAGGATTTGCATTCCCAATAGGTAAACTTCAAAGTCGAGTATAATACAGGGAAACAAGAATCTAGTTTCTGTCAGAAAATGTTCATCAGATATGAAAAACATAAAATTCAGAGATGAAAAAATACAAACATCTGCTCAAAAACTGATTGTGAGCCCACATAACTTGATTTGTTCATTCTGAGACATGACGGCAGATTCTTGTTGAGGCTTTCCACAGCTCAAGCAGGATTAATGGGGAGTTCCCACTCTTTGTCTAAAGAGACATACAAATAGTTGACACACTGTAAAGAAAAATGCAAAAAGCATCTTGCTTCAGCGCACCTTGGAATTGATTTTCCCAGTTTCTGAAACTACTGGAGTGATGGAACAGCGTTCTTCTGAAAGATTTTACCTCATGTGGTGTTTTGCTGGTGGTAAACAACAGTTTCTAATGTGACAGTCCTAAAAACTGTCATAGGTGCTCAGTTAGCTTGACTGCAAAGGCCTGTGGCCTATGGGCCGCATCATTTCCATACTCGTCAAACCAGTCGGTGACCCTTCAATGACACTGCCATAATGGAAGTGACTACTCCCATTAGTGCATGAGTGTTTCATCACAGAATAAAAGTGATCACTTTAAACAACTTTATTGATCTGCAGTTACCTTTTACTCTAAAGGGACAAATGTACCACAAAACATGCCACCCACAGCATACAGATCCCTTCTCTACAGAGATTAAGTGCCCAGGTTTTCCTTTCATTTGTATGGACAAAAGTATCGGGTCAACTATACATTACTCCTACAAGAGCTTTTATGACATCCTATTCTAAATCCACTGTCAATAATATAGAATTCCTCCCTTTGTAGCTATTACAGTTTCCAGCATGAGAGGGTCTGGCTCATAGTTTCTATTCTAGTTCATCCCGAAGGTGTTTGGTAGGATCAAGGCTCAGTGTGGGCCAAACGAGTTCTTCCACAACAAACTCCTCCAACCTTGGCTTTATGGACCTTGCTTTGGGCGCTGGGGCACAGTAATGCTATAAGAGAAAAGGGTTCAACTGTTTCCACAAAGTAGGAAGCAGAGAATTGTCCAAAATGTCTTGGTAAGCTGAAGCATAAAGGTTTAGCATTATCCTTCCTCCACCAACCTTGCTTGATTTTACACACCTGCATGAAACACCTGAATTCAGTAATGAAGAGGTGTGGCCCATTACTTTTGTCCATACAGTGTACTGTATCTATATATAGTTTACAAAAGAAAGTATTCATTTATAGCAATAAAAAACTGAGATTTAGTGAAGGAGGATATGCAGAGGGTTGGTGTGAGGGAAGAGGATGCAAGGGATAGGGTGAGATGGAGGCAGATGATCTGCTGTGGCGACCCCTAACAGGAGCAGCCGAAAGAAGAAGAAGAAGAAAAAATTGAGATTATGAATTAGTAACACCAAAAAGAAAATTTGAAGTCTTTAGATGCCTTGTAGTTAAAGACATGGCTTACCAATATGTGCACAAAAATATTCAAATTACATGCTATGTATTAACAGACAATGCTATGTATTTTGTGTTGATTATTCTGCTGGAATTAGGATCTCTAGTTACACACAAAAAGTAAAACCAATATTGTTGTACATGTTGTTTTTTTATGATAAACACGATCTCTGGACAAGATCAAGAAGAGCAGAGTTAACGCCACTGGGTACTCTTTCCAGTCTTAACTTTGTCATATTCAAATAGCCTTATAAAACACAAATCACTGTATACATGGCACTGGCCAGAGCTTTCATAAGTGCCTTAATATTGAACACTTGTTATTTTACTCCGGTCATGTTCTCATGTCATTCAGCCTCTTGTATTCTTCTCTGTGTAAATTAACATATTTCTTCTTGCTCTTATTAAAGAATTTCCAAAATAATTTGACTTCTGTCAGGAACGAAGGGAAGGGACTGCCGGGGAGCTACAAGTCTCAACCCAATTAGTGACCTCGTTCACTGAGCACATCTTGTCCTTTTTTTCCCTCCTCTCTTCATCACACTTTCTATTCTCTACCACCCTTCATAACCCTCTTCCTCTAAACCCTTTCTTTTTTCCTCCACAGGAACTTATGTACTCCCTCTTCTCTGCTTTCTCCTGTTTCTCCCTTCTTCCCTCTTTGCACAAATGAGTCCATTTTGCCCCGGGGATGAGACCACAGTGGTTAAATCAGATTGGGGCAAGG
>VUQH01038231.1:0-10402 GCA_015106775.1 Etroplus canarensis | reverse complement strand
AGAGAGAGAGAGAGAGAGAGAGAGAGAGAGAGAGAGAGAGAGAGAAGCATCAAACAGCTGGGTAAGGACTGCATGGCCTATTTTACATTAGCAAATTGGCCGACAGTGAATGTCAAGGCACTTTGGGCTAACAATATTAGTAATATTAGTTTAAAAAAAATATCCAGCTGATTTGAAGCTTCCTTGTCATTTATAATGAACGCACACAAATAGAGGAGATCCAGAGCTGAACAGCAGTGCCGATGTGCTGGAAAATAAAGCAGGAGCTCAAACTGTGACCTTCAGCCAGAGTTAAACAAATATCTGAAAATCAATAAGATTCATTTGTAAGGTTTATTGCTATGATCTAGACCACAGTCCCAGATTACATGAACAACTGAAACAGACACTAGAGGGCAAGGCCATTTTCATTTTTCTTGTTGTTTATTTAGGCTTGTTTTCACATGTTATACTGCAGGAAAACAAAGAATGTGAAAGGCTTAGTTCATATTTCACAAAAGCACATGAAAACCACCAGCATCTCTGTGCCAATGCTATGATTCATACTTATGAGCATATAATGACACGAGAAGTGTGAGAGGTCATTAAGTAAATAAGTGTGGATGCATGAGTGAACATGGTCTGGACAGCAGCTTTCACTCTCCACCAAATGTACCAAACCTTGCATTACATCACAGTTATACTGTATTGTACCTTAGTTTTTAATTCACATTAGTTATATGTTAGTTTCAGTCTTAGTTTTAGTTTTTTGGCTTATAAGAATGTATATTTTGGTGGGGATTTTTCAGGAGCAAGATTTAAGGTAGGGGTGGGCAATATAATCAAACTTTATTATCATCTCATATCATAGGCACTTGGCTCAATACATGAGCAGAACCCAGAAAGGAATTGACAGAAACAACAGAAAAGCAAAAAACCAGCTACTCAAGACCAATCTCTGCACCTGTGGATCCTGCCTAATACTGTAGAAAATTAACAGAGGATGTGGAAGACAATGCTAGAGGCCAACTTCAAGCCACAAATCAATATCAAGTGTGGGATTTACCAAGAAGATGCTCTGTCCCACTCTGACAGATGCATCAGGAGCAATTTGGGGTTTAAAATCATGCCCAAGGATGCTTTGGCACAGACTGGAGCAGCCAGGGAACAAACCACTCACATTCGGGTTAGAAGGTGACCCATTCTACCTCCTGAGCTGTAGCTGCCCTTTGTTTGTTAAGCTACTCCTTCATGTCTTTAGGAAACGAGAATAAATTCAGCAAAAACCTGACACAGAGAGATGTATCTGGCCCTTCAGTTGATCCATTTACTGTTCTCTGAAGTCTCATCAGAAATGGTCTCAGTGGAAGGGTGGCTATCAAGAAGCTATTCTCAAGGAAGGGAAACAGGAAGAAAAGACTGAGATATGCTAAATGACACAAGAACTGGACTGAAAATCAGTGGCAACAGGTCTTATGGTGGGATTAATCCAAATATCAAAGTTTAGGCTAAAATTGTCATCAGTTTGCGCAAAAAAAAGGACTAGATAGAGATACAACAGTGAGTGTCTATAAAAACACAGTGGAGGCTCTGTCATGGTTTCGGGCTCCATTTCAACCAGAGGTGTTGGGAATCTTGTCAAACTTGATGGAATTATGAACACAAAAAAGTACCATCAGGAAAGCATCTGATTGGCAACATCTTCATTTTTCTCAACTGTGAGCCCAAACACACTGCCAATGCGATAAAAAGCCTACCTGGAAAGAAAAATACACAATGGTACACTATCACTCATAGACTGGCCATGCCAGAGCCCGGACCTCAATATTATTGAAGCAGTGCAGGATCATCTTGGCAGAGAGAGGAATAAAAGGCAGCCAACATCCAAAAGAAGAACTTTAAAATGTCCTTCAAGAAGTCTGGAGAACTATTCCTAAAGACTGCTTCAAGAAATGACAAAAAAACTTGGCTAAGAGACACTTTCAGGCTCATTAGAATCTATCTATCTATCTATCTATCTATCTATCTATCTATCTCTCTTGTACGCTAAGTGGAAGGGAGGAGATGGAGGACTAGTGGGTGTCAGAACCACTATCCAGGAAGAAACAACAAAGATCCATGAGTACATCAGAAAGATGGTCACAACCGATCATGTGGTTAGGGAATACCTCAGGCAGCAGAAACCCAAGATAGTAGAGGAGCAAGGACAGGCCCCTGCACAGCATGTACCACCAACAGATAGAAGAAGTGACTGATATAAAAAAAAACATCCTACCAACGGCTGGACAAAGCTGGACTGAGAGACAGCAGAGAGGCATTAATCATGGCAGTGCAGGAACAAGGTCTGAGTGCAAGATCAATAGAGGCTGAGATCTACCACACCGGGCAAGACCCCAGGTGCAGACTGTGCAGAGATGTCCCAGAGATAATCCAGCACATAACAGCAGAGTACAAAATGCTAGTGGGCAGGGCATACATGGAAAGCAATAACCAGAAATAAGTAAGCAATAATTTCATAGTGTACAGAAACATCTGTGCAGAGTATGGCCTTGAAGTCCCAAGGTCAAAAGGGGATACACCTCCAAAGGTGGTGGAGAATGACCAAGCTAAGATCCTGTGGGACAAACTGGTGATGGCTAAGCAACCGGACATAGTAGTGGTGGACAAGCAGAGGAAGAAGGCTGTAGTGATAGATATAGCAATCCCAAGTGATGGCAACATCGGAAAGAAGGAACGCAAGAAGCTCAAGAAATACCAAGGGCTGAGAGAAGAGCTAGAAAAGATGTGGAAGGTGAAGGCAGTGGTCCCCGTGGTAATCAGAACACTCAGGGCAGTGACCCCCAAACTGGGAGAGTGGCTCCAGAAGATTCCAGGAAAGACATTTGAGATCTCTGTCTAAAAGAGCGCAGTCTCAGGAACAGCTAAGCTACTGCCTTCACCCCTCGAGCTCCCAGGCCTCTGGTAGAGGACCAGAGCTTGAAGGACAAAATGACCGCCCACAGGGTGGGTTTTTTTTAATATAAATATATAAAGAAACCAAGGTTGGCTTGAGACTTTTGCACATCACTGTATGGCCATGAAAAAAACTAGATTTTTGTGTTTCCTACATCCTGATACAAAAAACTTGTTCTGATTTTTTATGAATTTTAAGGAAACCAGCTCACTGGAGAAAACTGACCTGGTTATTTAAATAAAAATTAGCGCTGAAAGCATCAGATGAGGAAGAATTTATTCTGGAGTTCTTTGCCCCCCTAGTGGCGGCAATTTAACCAACATTGCTTTGTAAAGAGAAGAAGAGATATCATTGCTGCAGCAGTGCTAAGATGAGCTGTTGACCGTATATTGTGCCTTAGATTTCGGTGTTAATTGTATTGTTTGTTATAGTATCTTTTCTGATAGCTGCCCTCAATGCAGAGGATGCAACATCACGTCCAGATGGTTCAGTCCCAGCAGTGTATACTTAGACAGATTTCATTCTCCAGTCAACAACGAAGAAAGAACGAGGGCCTCATTCTGGGGCTGCAACACTCAAACAGACGATAATTCATTGCAGACACGTAGTTGTTGTTGGTTTGAAGGCTTCATATGTTTATCTCCTATGAAGAAACACATCCAAGCCATCTTATGAATTTAAAATACAGGATGAATACAACAGATTTCTCATTTTCTCTGTGCAGGGCTGCGTGAGTTTAGAGATGACTGATTATTTTTGATTTTTATCATGCGGGACTGCGAACGTCAGTAGATTTAGATGAGTGTTTGCCTCCAGTGTTGACGTGCTGTCATAATAGTTTATGATGGGAAACGAGAAATACTGAAGACTACAAAAAAATGTCCCATGTCCTCTTTGCAATTGTCATGTAAAGGTGGACATGAACAGTTTTTCCCATGGGGTTAAAGGAAAATGAGTACAACAAAAACTGAGTACAACTCTTTATTTCTAAAATAACTGCTCGGGAGCTTTGGTTTTAAGATCTAATAGTGTAGGAGTATACAAAGGGGATTTTTCCTTTGAGGGAACCTTAAAAGTGGGTTTATCCTCCCATGTCTCCCTACAAGTTAAACCAGCCTCACGACAAAGGATTACTTGTTCCTTCTCACCTAGAAAAACACAACACCACTGGGAAAATGATGTTTCTTTGATACATACATTATCAACAGCTTCTCAGTTTGAAACAAACACAACAGAAAATGTCAACTTTCATGCAACGGCCAAGTACAGACTGCCAGTTGTCAGAACTGTTTCCACAGGGGAGACTTAGTCCAATATTGAGATGCCACGCATTTCATCTAAGATTTAATTTTCTGCTCAAATCGCGGCATGAGAAAGTAATCATATGGACGTTTGTCATCATTTAGACAAGTTGTCATCCCAGAATTAGAATTTCAGCACAGGAGCCCGCATCTGTCATCCCCAGATTAGGCTTTCCATTTCTCCACAGGTGAAGTAGAGGTATGTAACTAACAAAGATTTCAATCCCAACAGCTTTCCCTTCTCTCGGCTCTGTGATTTCCATTAGGATGACAGCAATTTGTAAGATATGTATAGAAATGTAAGCGTTTAACAACCAGCAAGTAGGTTTAGATTGAGAAGATGAACTTTTCCAGTTTCATTCAGCGGTCCCACAGAAGAAATACAAAATACATTACTTCCACTCCCTCTTTCATGAAACTCGCTCTCAGCTGTACCTAATTCTAGTCTCCATTTAAGTTTAAATTGCATGTTTTATAACTGTCTGGTTCCTCAAACCATTATGAGTATGCAACGGAGACAATTGAAATGATTGCCATTTATCCCCCACATTCAACACAGGCACACAAAGATCATGGATCTCATCAGTAAATGTATGTGTGCAATCATGCATGTGTGTATGTACTTGAACATCGTGGGACAGGGGTTTTGTCCAATTTGTTAAGCCTATGAATAATAATAAGTACCCTGCACAGATGTATCAGATGAGGCTTTCAGTGGTTGTCAGCTGTGTATTATGAAGAGTGTCACTTGCTGCACTTCTGCATAAATAAGTGTGGCATTTTTCATAATACAGCCACAAGTTAGTGAAGATCTGACCACATTTTGTGAGTAATCAGTCCAGAAATTGAACACTATATGGACAAAAGTATTGGGCCAGACCTCTTAATTGCTGAATTCAGGTGTTTCATTTAGTCCCATTGTGACAGATATATAAAAATTGAGTGCTTAGCCATGCAGGAATCTATGCTCTTAGGTATTTGTCCAGAAGGTTCCTCATAAAGAGAAGCCCCCTTTTAAGCAGTTCCCCCCCTGGGATTAATAAAGTATTCTGATTCTGATTCAGTCTAACTTTTCAAGCATTTGTGAAACAACAGGTCATTCTAAAGAACTCAGTGAATTCGAGTGTGGTTGCAACTTGTGAGTTTGTGAAATTTCCTTCCTCCTAGATATTCCATCATCTGTTGTAAGTGGAATGATTGCAAAGTGGAAGCATTTCGGAATCACAGCAACTCAGCCACCAAGTGGCAGATGTCAAATAACAGAGCAGAGTGCTGAGGTGCATTGGGCGCAAAAGTCACCAACGTGCTGCTGACTTAATAACTGCAGAGTTCCAAGCCTCCTCTGGAATTAACATCAGCACAACAACTGTTCACTGGGAGCTTCATGGCATAGGTTTCCATGTCAGTGCAGCTGCATGCAAGCCTTACATCACCAAGCAATGTGCCAAACGTAGGATGGAGAGGTGCAAAGCACACTGCCACCAAACTCTGGGCAGAGAAAACGTGTTCTGCAGTGTGCTAAATCACACTTCTCTATCTGGCAGTTCAGTAAACGCCAGGAGAATGCCCTTCACTGTTCCAGCATGTTTGTTTCCCAGTGCACCAAGCAAGGTACATAAAGTACATAAAGTTTGGTGTGGAAGAACTTGATTGTCATCCATTGAGTCCTAATGTCGAACACCTTTGGGAACAACTAGAACAGAGATTGCATGCCAGATCCTCTTGTCCAACGTCAGTGTCTCACCTAACACAAATGCTCTCTTCTCTCTTCAGGATAAATGGACAAAAATTCCCTCAGACAAACCCTAAAATCTTTTAGAAAGCCTTCCTAGAAGAGTGGAAGTTGTTAATGCTGCAATGATGGGACCGACTCTATGTGCCTATGGATTTAGAATCGGATCTCATCAAAGTTCCTGTGTCATGGTCCTCGCCTCCTGGTCTGACCTGCCAGATGTGGGCGTGTGTGTGTGTGTGTGCGGTCTCTCTCCCTCTCCCTCCGCAGGGAGTGGCTGAGCTGACCTCCGGCAGTGTGCTCAGCTGATCGCTATCAGCTGAGCACCTCCCTGAGCCTGGTTCTGCTGGGGGTCTCTTCCTGTTAGAAGGGAGTTCTTCCTTCCCACAGTCGCAGAGTGCTTGCTCATAGGGGCTCATCTGATTGTTGGGGTTCTCTCTCTCACACTGTAGGATCTTTACCTTACAGTGTAAAGCACCTTGAGGTGACTTTTGTTGTGAATTGGCACTATATAAATATAATTGAATTGAAATTGTATGTGTGTTGACATGATAGTTATAGTATTGGATGAGGAGCATTAAAGACAATTGGAAAGCATTACAGAATCCTTGAAGCCTCACTGCACCCGAGACACCCCCTCCCACCATATTTATGTGATTTCACTTAAACTGAGGGCATATACTTGTAAAAACAGCATTTCTTTTTGTTGTGAATGCTAGTACTTCGTCTGCCACGGGCTAAATTCCTCAGTGACTTACCTTCTCCCCGTGTCACATGTCTTTCTGCCCAGCCTTTAGTCCTGTGATTTGTTGATTTCCAAAGAAATGGGGGATTGGAACTGGGTGGGTGGAGGGAAGCCTACTGCTAATCAAGAAGCAGGGGCTGTGGAAAAAGCTTTGCTGGAGTTGTTGTTGTACGTACTCTAACATCAAAACCATAAACTCAAATATGCTCTGCATGCAAAGTAAATCTCTAATCAAATGCAGTTTGGTTTACTGGCATATTCCCAAGAAAGATTTGTTTACTTATGCTGTACACAGCTAAGAAATAGTGCACACTAAATTTCTAGATTTCTGGGGGGGGGTTCATTCTACAGAAAAACTTTTTTTTTTTTTTTAAATGGATGAAGCTGAGAACTGTTGCAACTCTCTCTAAGAATGGATGTTCTGTAAGTGCATTCTTTGGCGACCGTGCTCTGTAACTTTTCATTGTCTGTCACTTGGTGGCTGAGTTGCTTTGGTTCCTAAATGCTTCCATTATGTAATAAAAGCCCTTACAGGTGATGGTGGAATATCTAGGAGGGAAGAAATTTCACCAAATGACTTGTTGCAACTGTGACATCCTATTCTATGTAGTACCATGCTGGAGTAACTCAGTGGGCTCTTTAGAGCAACCCATTCCTTCACAAATGTGTGTAACTATAAACTGCATAGCCAGGTGCTTGATTTTATACCTCTATGTTGATGGGACTGAATGAAACACCGGAACTGAATGATTTAAAACTGTGAACCAATAATTCTGTCCATGCATCCATTATTCTTCTGTCTTCTTACATGTTTGCCTGGTTCCAGATGTGAAAGATAGAGGGGACCATTCTGTCAGGGCACTTTTCTGTCATTTGTTTGGTGAACTAACCTGCTTAAATGCTCATGTGAGTCATGTCTTGCTCTTTTGCCATGGCTTCGGAGCCAGGTCCTGACAGCGTCATCTGTTCAAAATTAATCACCCTTTGAAAAGCTTTAAAAGGCTCTTAAAGTGTTGATATAAAAGTTCAGATGTGTTTCAGCGGGATTTATGCACATTCAAAATGTTTTTCCAAATTGCATGTCACACTCTATTGGAATCATTATCATTAAGCAAGCACATCTCCGCTTGAGGCTGATAGAAAACAAGAAACACAGACATTATTACCTTAAGATTAGTCAGCAAGATAGTAAAATTATCAGTAATTTAAAAAAAATGTGAATCACAACTTGCTTGGTTTTTAATAAAGACAATGTCATGATATCAGACCTCTGCTTCCATTTTTCTTCTGGTGTCAGGCACCAGAGGGGAAGCTGTGCAGCTGCTCACTGAGATCACCATAATGTGTTGGGGGAGGGGGTAATTATTTTTACAAGAAAAGCTTCATTGGTTGTATGAAATCAAAATTAAAAAACAGATAATTGGTATAAGCATTCTTGGCTGAGTCATCTTCTTCTTCCCCTTAGGGGTCGCCACAACAGATCATCTGCCTCCATCTCACCCTATCCCTTATAACCTCTGCCCTCACACCAGCCTTCCTTCACTACATCCATGAACATTCTCTGTGGTCTTCCTCTTCTCCCCCTCCCTGGTGGCTCCAGTTCATCATCCTTTGTCCAAATCATCTCAGCTTTGCCTCTGACTTTATCTCCAAACTGCTAAACCTGAGCTGTTCCTCTGATGCACTTATTTTTTTAACCCTGTCCATCCTGGTCACTCCCAGTGGAAATCTAAACATCATGAAATGATTGGCCTGAAGACGGTGACACTGACAAAAAAGACAGGAGGTGGAGCTGGAGGTGGTAGAACTGAACATGCTGAGATTTTCACCTCACTTGCTTCTCTGCCACTCCTGACTTTCTCATAGCACATCTCCTCTCTTAGCACCCTATCATATTCTTTCTGTAGATCCACAAACACACTGTGTAACTCCTTCTGACCGTCACAAAGCCATACTGCTGTTCGCCGATCATCCACTCTCTTCTTCACCTACCTTCAGCTATTCTATCTCATAGCTTCATGGTATGCCACTATTTTGAAGCAACTGTTCTTCACTCAGGGGTAACATACTTGATGCCCTGTGTTGAGTCTGCACAATAAGGGGAGGGTTTGTATGAACTCCAAGACTTTCATATAAAAGCAAATTTCTTTCCAGTTTGCTTCGTGCACCAATGTATGGAGAGGCAACCTGATTTGTCAATGTATGTACTGAATGATGCTACTTTAATTGCTTGATGATGTGGTGCATTGCCCCGGTGTGATTAAGATACTGAAACAATGTTGTGCATGTTCGTCTCCATATCTGCCTTGCTACAAAAAGGATGTGAGTTTCTGGCCATCAAGCCTGAGGTTTTGTGTCGTGGTGCTGGGGTCCAACCGGGATCTCTCACTCCCCTCTGGAGCCTGGTTAGTCCTTCGCCCTGGGTGATCCCCGATTGGGCGTGGCATGACAGCTGGCAGCACTCAGTGTACGCGCCTGCTTTCCTCCATGAATAGACTGGCCCTGCAGTCCACCTTAGGCTAGACTGTTCAGCCTGTTTCTAGTTCCAGACCCTGTCTGTCTCCTTTCTCTGCCTCCCCACATCTCTACCTTGCCTTCAGAGACTATTTGCATTACATTTTGGACTGTGCCTGTGCCTCCATGCCAGAGGCCCTTAGTTATATTGTTTGATAAAGCTTCTGTAAACTCGTTGTGTCTGCGCCTGTGCCTGTGTCCCTCTGCCTGATCATGACACTTTACCTCAGGTTTCATTAACTAAAGGGTCCACCCTAAAGCAGATGTATCATACTGAAATCTGTGATCATTCATTCTGATTTATTCTCATAAATTTCCATTTTCATTCCAGTGGATAATACACTTAATTAGGTTGCATTTGAAAGCAGTACTGTAATGTATATCTAACTGAAGGGATATGAATTCCTATGACTGCATGATGTGATCATTCCCACCTGTGGCCATCAAACTTTAACACTTGGACTAGTGTGTATAGTACTGTTTTTAACATTTTATTGTTTATATGACATATTGCACCATCCAGCTACTTATCCAATTCAGGTTTGCTTGGGGCACTAGGGCCTGTCCCAGTTGTCATAGGGCAAAATCAGGGTACACCCTGGACAGGCTGCTGGTCCATCACAAAGCGAAAGGCAACCATTTCCGCTCACGGTCAATTTAGAATTGCCAAATCACCTAACCCCCTTTTGCATGTCTTTTGACTGTGGGAGGAAGCCGGAGTACCTGGAGAGAACCTACTCAAGCACAGTGAGAACATGCAAACTCCACACAAAATGGCCCAAGCTGGCCAGCTGGTAGATTCAAGCCTGGACCCTCTGGCTGTGAGGCGACAGTGTAAACCACTGCACCACCGTGCTGCCCCCACTTTTTTCATATACACTACCAGTCAAAAGTTTGGACACACCTTCTCATTTAATGTTTTTTCTTTATTTTCATGATTATTTACATTGTAGAGTCTCACTGAAGCCATCAAAACTATGAATGAACACATATGGAATTATGTAGTGAAGAAAAAAGCGTGAAATAACTCAAAACATGTTTTATATTCTAGATTCTTCAAAACAGCCACCCTTTGCTTTGATTACTGCTTTGCACACTCTTGGCATTCTCTCAATGAGCTTCATGAGGTAGTCCCCTGAAATGGTTTTCCAACAGTCTTGAAGGAGTTCCCAGAGATG
>VUQH01038230.1:0-17770 GCA_015106775.1 Etroplus canarensis | reverse complement strand
GCACAAGAAGTTTCATACTGAAAAAATACTACATTAATGAGAAATAAAATGAACTTTTTTTATTTTGGCAAATGGCTGCAATGACACAAAGAGTGAAAAATTTAAAGGGGTCTGAATACTTTCCGTACCCACTGTATATGCAGCCCTGTGAAAAATTAAGTATACCCTTACTGCTTATACAGAATTGAGAGGGTAAGTAGTGGCTAATCATATACACTTTATTACCTGATCAACAACAAGTGTGACCACATCTATATAAGTTAAGGCTTTAGCAGTTTGTTGGTCTGGAGCAAAATACAATCTTCCCAGAAGTGGACATCCCAGTAAAATCAACCGAAGTTCGGACCCTGCAATGCTCAGAGAAATTGCAAAAATCCCGAGAGCTACATCTTAGCTTTTAGGGCCTCAGTTAGCATGTTAAATGTTAAAGTTCATCATTGTACAATTAGAAGAAGGCTGAACAAATTTGGAAAGATTGCCGGGTGAAAGCCTCTTCTCTCCACAACACTTCTTGAACGATGTGTTTTGTACATACGAGACCAAAGTGGAGATGTTGGCTATAATGCACAGCACCACTATTGGCAAAAACTGACACACTACATCAGCACAAATGACTCATACCAGTTGTGAAGTATGGTAGTGGAAGGATGATGATTTGGGCTTGTCTTGCCATCACAGGTCCTGGGCACTTTACAGCAATTAAACTCCTCTATATTAGAATGAGAGAAAATATACCAAAGTGTTCTGGTATCAAATGTGAGGCCATCTGTAGGACAGCTGAAGTTTGGCCAAAACTGGGTCAAGCAACAGGACAATGATCCCAAATACAACAGCAAAGCTACAAAAGAATGGCTGAGGAAGAAAAGAATCAAGGGTTTACAATGATTCAGGCAAAATTCAGACCTCAACCCATTTGAAATACTGTGGACCTTAAGAGAGCTGTGCACAAACAGTTACTTCCAAGCCTCAATGAACTGAAGCAACACTGTATAGAAGAACGGTCCAAAGTTCCTCCATAACAATGTGGGAGATATCTAAAGTCATTCAGAAAATGATTACTTCAAATTATTACAGGTAAAGGTGGTTCTACAAATTACTGAATCATAGGGTGTACTTTCTTTTTCACATGACTGCAGCTATAGTCTCTGCTCACTTTATCTGACTTAAAATCAGGAAATAAGGGTTAATACAATTTATCAAGTTGCAACAAGTGCATACATCACTTGGCATTTGCAGTCAGATATTTAGCTAGATAGGTAATGAAGCAATCTATACCCATATTTTTGATTACACTAAATATTCACCAACCTTTCGTGCATCTTCATGTGGCTGGTTGAAAGATGAGCAATCATGATAAAGACATGGCACCCTGGCACTTTTCTCTTTGGCTCACCTTTGTGATGACACTATCAGTGACTCATCCTGCAAAACAGAGTCGTGTTGTTCTTTACCTTTGCTAGTGTTTCCTTGAGCAGATCTATGGGGGAAGGAGTTGTTGCACCATGACCAACAGTGGTGAGTTTACATAGCTCAGATACTCAAAGAGATACTCTGGTCTTTTGCTGTGCACATCCCTATCATACAGAGAACTGATAGGAGCTAATCAGTAAATGTGATTTCAACTGGCAGGAGGATCTGACGTGAGCTGGACCTCACAGGATCTCCACCATGTTGTCGGAAGCTGAGACAGATTCTATCACAACAAAACCCGCTTTCTTCCTCTGTGTGAGGGCTGCCTTTCACATTTTCATTTCTTGTTGTACACTTTCATCAGCAGGCATTTGAATAAAACATTAGTCTTGTTAAATAGGTGATAAATTGCTTAGTTTTTATCTTGGCTGCATTATCAGCTCAGAGCCAAATGGTGAGATAATGCAAGTATTTGCGTACTAACGTTCCTACAATGACAATGCAAACATAATGATGTTTTCATCATATTATGTTCTCTGTCTTTGTTTGTTAGCATGCTAAAATTTGTTAATTAGCACTAATCTTAAAAATTTGTTAAAGCTGGTGGGAAAACTTTGCAGTTATTGTTCAGAAACAAAAAATTGGTACCGATCAAAATATGACTGGGGCTAGATGGAAAATTATAAAGTTATAACAATTCACCCCAAAGGCCATGATTGTACATTTCACTAAACAGACATATAATTACACACTTGGTTCACCTAATTATATTTATATTCACCTAATACTGAGTTTTTGTTCATATGACTAAATGATCTCCTTTTCATGCACTAATCCTGTTTTATACAATTTTCCCTCCATCATATCTTAACTTTTGTAGAATTGAGCTCTTGGAAACAAACAAAATATCAAATATTCTTTTTGATATTTTTCTCCCATAACAGCAACAGCACTGCAAGATCAGAGCCTAAAATAAACGTGACAAACAAGCAGAGATGCACAAATGCCGACACGAATCTGGAAAAGCTAAGTTAGATGTCAAAAGGAAAGGCTGTTAGGTTATTAGTTCAGAAAATCTGCAAAACAATATTTGGCTTTAATACAAAATATTTGTTACAAAAACAGCTGGTAACCAGACCTCCTAACTCTGACACACATGAAAGTAATGATGAATCTTTTCAAAGAGGCATTTTGATTGTACGTGCTGAAAAAGCTTCTGTGTTTATAACTTTAGTTGATTATTTTTTCTTACCACATTCTTCATGCTGGAAAACTATTAAAAGAATAGCATGTAATTTTTTGTGTATACAGTAATTAGTTTTGTTGCCAGAGACAGCAGCAAGCTTAAGAGGAAGGTTGAGCAGGGGGAAATAGCTTGCTTGGCTTCATGAGTAATAAAATCTTATTTACTGTATAGCTCACAAATTTACGCGTAAAATGTGTTTAGTATTTAACTGGGGGTTGCCAAAAGTACGCATTGACTTCTTCTCTAAAACCATGGTCCATTTTACATTTTGGGTTTTGTACAAGCTGATCAAATGAGAGGCTGGACAAGAAAGAAAGAGAAGAAAAAAAACATGTCAACTGACTGAACAAAGAGATTGAGCTGAAAAGGCTGTGTAGCAAGTTAAGGATAGAGATGGAAATTCACTAACAAGTGAACAGATTGTGTTGAGAAGATGGAACGAGTACTTTGCAGACCTGATGAATGAGTAAATGAGAGCATAATGAAGATGGACTGAGGATGGATAGTGAATCAGCTGCATAGGATTGGCAAGGAGAAAATGGAGGCAGCTATGACAAGGATGAAGAAAGGAAAGGCAGTTGGTTCAGATGACACACCGGCGAAGGTATTGAGATGTCTAGGAGAGAGGGCAGTAGACTTTTTAACCAGACTGTTTAACACGATGTTGGAGAGCACAAGGATGCCTAAGGAATAGAGAAGAAGTGCACTGGTACTTATCTTCAAGAATAAGGGCAATATGCACAGCTGTAGTAACTACAGAGGGATCAAGTTGATCAGCCAAACCATGAATATATAGAAAAGAGTTGTTGGTAAAGAAGAGAGGTGATGACGACAGTATGGCTTCATGCCAAGAAAGCGCACTACAGATGCACTGCTTGCTGATGGAGAAATATAGAGAAGATCAGAAGGAGTTGGACTGTGTCATTGTGGATCTACAGAAAGCATATGATAGGGTGCCAAGAGAGGAACTGTAGTACTGTATGAAGAAGTCCGGAGTGGCAGAGAAGCATGCGAGGGTGATGCAGAACAACATGTATGGTGACGGCAGGACAGTGGTGAGGTTTGCAGTTGGAGTGACAGATGGGTTCAAGGTGGAGGTGGGATTACATCAGGGGTGAGCTCTGAGCCCCTTCTTGTTTTCTAGTGGTAATGGACAGGTTGACAGACAAGGTGAGGCAGGAGTCTCAGTGGACTATGATGTTTGCAGATGACATTGTGATCTGTAGTGAGCGTAGGGAGCAGGTGGAAGAGAGCCTGGAGAGGTGGAGGTTTGAACTGGAGAGAACCGTATGTGGATTAGTTATTTCATTGTTTTGAATATGTGGTTTGAACTGTGTCAAACCACACAGTTTTTCAAAAGCGCCTGCTGGAACAGAATGCTTCAACTAAATTTAAGTCAATAATACTTCATATTTGGTTGCACACCCCTTGCTCGCAATGACTGCATCAAGCCTACAACCCACATGCTCCACCAGATTTTTTGTTTCTTCATTGGTTATGGCTTTATATTTTACAGGGGTCCACCCTTAAGCTTTCGATTAAGGAGGTAAAATGCATGTTTGGTTGGGTTAAGATGTGGTAATTGATTTGACCAGTCCAAAATCTTTGATTTTCCCCGTGATGAAGTATTTTTCTGAGGTGGCAGTGTGATTTGGATCATTGTCATGCTGCATAATAATGTTCCTCCAAATTAGTTTGGAGGCATTACTTTGTAAGTTGGCAGACAGTATGTTTCTGCAGACTTCTGCATCCATTCTGCTACCACCATCATGAGTTTTATCACAGGTAAAAACAACTAAACTTGTTCCAGAAGCAACCATACAAGCCCAAGCCATGACACAGCCTACACCATGCTTCACAGATGAGCTTGCATGTTTAGGATTATGAGCACACTTTGGTAGAGGTTTATCTTTGTCTCATCAGACTATAAAACTTTGCTCCAAGCCTGTTGTGGCTCATCTCTGTACTTTTCAAAATCCAGTCTGGCTTACCAATTTTTACTGCTGATGAGTAGTTGCATCTTGCAGTATGGTCTCTATATTCTTCTCTTTCAAGCAGTGGATTGCAACTTTTCCAACCCTGCACTTTGGAAGTTGTTCATGATGTTACAGACTGTTGTTTCCTTGAATAACTACTTTCATGCCTGTTGCTCAGTACACTGGTGAATTCTTTCTTTTTCAGGACATTCCAAATTTTGGTACTGACTATGTCCAGTGTTTCTAAAATGCCTCAAATGGATTTTCCACTTTCCTGCAGCTTCAGAAGAGCATGCTCTTCTCCCATATACAGCTTTCAGGTCTTCATGTTGATCTATACTTTCTGACTACAAATGCAGTCTTCACAGCTGAAGCCTGAGTTTAAAATGAGAGTAGATATTCAGGACTACTCAAGATTAAACAATCAATCTTACATGACACACCTGTTAACAAGAAACACCTGCTGTTTGTCGTGTTCCAGTATTTGTGCTTGCTTGAAAAACTGGGTAGTTTAAACTCAAAATGTATCATGTTCTACATTGTTTAACGTATCTAGATGTAAATAGCAGGGAATAAAAGCTAAAGTGGTGATCTTTGGTCTTATATTTATCTTTGGGTCTCACACACAGCTGTTTTAACTGCACAGCAAAAACAAATCACTTGGCTTTGCTGTTCCAATACTTCTGGACGGGACTGTAACTAATCATTACAGGTGACTTCTTAAAGTTTCTCAAATGAGGAGCTGTTGTAGTCTATTAAGTACCTTTATGTGCAAAATAAAAAACATTTAATGCTTCGCAGATTAACAGAATCAGTATGTGGCTGTCATGGGACACTGTCAGCGACAGTACATAGGGGTTTCCATGCAGCACAGAGAGGTGACAGAGTTTCTGTAGTTGGCCCACCACACAGACCTGCTCTGTCCCAACCTACAAAGCGTCGGACTCCCTGCGTCAGACCTGGCCTTGGAGAGAAGGGCTATATTATGGCGCCTTGGCCCCTGCATCTCCCCTGTAGTTCACAACTTTTTCTCCACAAGAAAATGTCAGGGATGAAGTTTTTATTTAACCCCAAATTTTCCTTTTCTGCTCACATGTTTTAGCTGTTGGCTCAAGAAGCTGGGGAACTCAGCACCCAGTCTTGTCCAGAAACACGTCTGTGCTATCAGCCACTCAATCAAAATCTTATTTGCCAACCAAACACAGCGATAAATTAATTCAGAACTTGAACACTTATTTAAACAGTCATTTGGCTGTACCAGTTTAAATGCTTACCTTGATATGTGATACTAGTAGGATTTAATTCCTTATAGGGGAAATATATCACCAATACATAAAATAAATGAATAAACAGTGTACCTTTCGGCTACTCCCTTGTATTCTCCACCAAGGGTCGCCACAGTGCATTAGTCTGCATTGGTAATTTGGCAGAAATTTTATGCCAGATGCCCTTCCTGACGCAACCATCCATGGTGAGAGGGGCTTGTGTCCCCACCTGGAAACAAACCAGGGATCTTTCACTTGTAAGGCGATAAATGAATAAACTGTAAATCATTTTTTTAAAAAGTACAGCTCCAGCATCTCATATCTGCCTGCTACCCTGAAATGGCCTTGATTTTATTCCCCCAGCTTCCATAAACATAATGTGAGCTGAATTTTCAGTGCAGAAAGAACAAGCAAGGATCCAGGATTTAAGTCATTCAACAAATGAAACTTTCCCACAGGCTCCAACAACCAATCTCTGGCTCCACAGGTTGACCTTTGACTTCCTCTATATTAGGTGTCAAGTCTTGGTCAAAGGACTATATCATTCAGCATATAAGGACTGACTGACAGACTGCCAGTACAGTTTAGAGCTCTCATTCTTTGGATATGTCAGGAGGAATGCTGAGGAATTTGCAAACATTTGTTGCACATTATCTTGTTACAAACAGTCCTAATCCTCACTCTTTCCCCAATAGGAGGGAAACATAATTGCTCTACCTCGGGGTCCAGTTCACAGTGATTGTTTTTCTTATTGTGCAGAACACTGTTTGTTAGATTCATTGTACCTCAAATGGCAAATTTGTTGATTGATGTTTGTCAGTGGTCCTCTGGAATGAAAATACAATAAAAAATTAAAGTCTTAGGAAACAAGATGCTCTAGAATGGTCTTGTCCTCCCTGTATGGGCCCCAGTAAATGTCTGCTTATAAATTTAAAGACATGCAAGTCGCAGAAGTTGTGGGGAAACACCTCAGAACAAAAGGTACATTTTTCAGTGGACTTTTGCTCTATGATGGCTCTGGGAAAGCAGCCCTGAGCCTTTGTTTGTGCAAAATCAAACTTTAATCTGGTGCTCATGATAGATCTTCGCCTTTTATTTCAAATGTTTATGGAAATACTGAACAACAGTCTTGTGTGGTCCTGTGTCTAATGAAACACACTCATGTATGTCTCTCATAGCCATCAGATCACTGGCCAGCACATAATGTTAACGATGGAGTGTGGTTTCTGAAGAGGCGAGTGCATGGCGGACATGGTGCAGGAGTGGGTTTTCATTCTCCTCTGCAATCATCACTTGTGTGAAAGAACTTCCAAGGCGGGTTGCAGTCCCAGCCCTTGAACAGGCCAGCTGTGTTGATGCTGTCAGCTTCAATGGGCTCTGGTCCATCTCCTCTCAGAGCACATGGGCTCCCATGGAGGGCTCCAGGAGAATTAGCACACCAGAGGAGGGAAAAGGTTTGGGATCAAGTGTTTAGGGGTCAGGCTGGGGTTTCACATTTGATCTCTTCAGTTAATGTGCTGTAAAGTATTAATTTGATTGAGCCTACTTGCAGTAATATGAGCCTCAGCTGGTCAGCCTATCAAGTGTAATTTACACATATCCAGGTTCACCCTGAGGAAGCTGCTTGTCTGATGAGCACAAGATCACCTGAGTTTAATGTTTTCCTCTGGACTGCATTTAGAGAGAACCACAGTTTGTCTTGGTTTGCGGTAGTTGGGGCACATTTGATGAATATGACAATTCTGTGTGGACAGATGTATTGTAATACTACCCTAGGGGCATGAGAAAATCTGTTACACTCCCCACCGTAGGGGATTCTGCAAATAAAGAGGCCCCTTTAAACTGCACACCTGCATGCTGAAGCAACTCAGCACTCAGCCTGTATCGCCTGTGGTTATATTCCTATGAACACAACAACAGATCTCAGCACAAACTCATCTCATGAAGATTTGATGCCAGAATGAGATGCTGATCAGACATGAGGGAGGTTTAGACAAGGCAGGTTTGGTTCTCCTGAGTTTGTGTTGCAACTTCATTGTGATTGCTTAGCGGATGTCTAAAGCAATGTCTGCTGGTGTTCCTGTGTACAAGAAGCAACATGCTCTGTCCCCTCTAAAGGAGGAGAGGAGATTTAGATGCTGCAGCCAAACCAAGTTTCTTTGTCTCTGCCACCATCTTGATAAACATACATAAACAGTGAACACATCACAAAGGACACAGCAAATGACATGTAGTTCTGTTTGACAACAGAACTTCCCTTCACTGGATGGTGATAACAGACGTTGGCTGGACTCCTACATGAGCATCTGTTTGTGCGTTACAGAGAGGGTGGATAGAGGACTCGATTGCATATTTACACTTTTGTTTAGTTCTTGAAAGGTTATTGAGGCTAATATCATATGACTGAAGTTCTGATTTGGCTTTTATTCATTTTAATTATCATCATTTTCACTTTGCATGCTACTGAGACATTTTACCACAAACCACAAATGTGTGTCACAGTCAGTGTTGTGTAAGTTCACATATTGCAAGTATGAGCTAAAAGTTAATTTCATACTGATTAAAATGAGCAAACTGCCATTCTCAATTAACAATTTAGCATTTTGAACTAATTTTATGATCCTAAATTTTAACTGGCTCACAGCACTTTTTAATGAGCTTTTAAATGAGATGTGCTGAAAACCTTCTCCTGCAATCATCACAGCTTTATACACTGAATAAATTACTGTATGCTGCTTTAGAATAACAGAAAGATTACATTCAAAAGTCAAGAAAAAAAATTGAACTCTAAAATTACTAATGTGGACATCTTATACAGCAGGCAGCAGGGTGGTGTATTTGTTAGCATTGTTGCCTCACTGCAAGCAGGGTCCTGGTGCAGTTCAAACCTTGGCTATGGCTTTCTGTGCAATTTTCCTGTTCTGCCTGTGCCTGCACAGGTTTCTGCCCACAGTCCAAAGATATGTATGTAAGGTTAGTCAGTGATTTTAAATTGGCCATGACAATGAGATAGAGAGAGTGCTTAAAGTGTGTAGAATTACGTGCTATATGGTTAAAATGTCACTTGTAGTTAAAGTGTTTTGAGTAGTCAGTAAGACTACAAAAGGGCTATATAAATGCAAGCACATTACAGCTCAAAACCGTTTAAGGTGTAAAATAGCAGTGTACAAACTTTTTTGACTATTGGCATATTGTCTTACTTGTAGGCAAAAGAGGCAAAAGTACACAAATTTGTTACTCAATTAGAAGTACACATAATCCAAAAAAGACTGTACTAGAAGCTGAAGTACTAATTCAACTTTTTTATTCAAGTAAAAATAATTAAGTACAGGCTCTGATGTGTACTCAAAGTATAATACTAAAAATGATCTCTTTGAAGGACATTTCTATCGGCTATATTTATGCAAAGCTAACAAAACCTTATCTCAACTACTACTTCTAGTAGTCATTCTAATAAGTGTACACAGCTTGAACAACCATTATGTAGAACACAAGCACAGAAAAACAAAGATTTAGAATAGTTCTATTTGCAGTTGCCTGCATTGTAGATGAGTGGCTTTGCCTCCACACTTGCCTCTTTCACCTGTATGATTTTACATCAGTCATGAAAAAAGCACGGAGAAAGGATACACCAATAGAATCAGAATCAGAATACTTTATTAATCCCAGTGGGGGAATTGCATCGTTGTAGGATCATCTGTTATGCATTGTTTTTCACTTCATTTAGGTTCAAATTAGCTTGATATCAGGAGAGGCAAACAGTGATGCCAAACCTAAAGCAGTGGTTTTGAAACTGTGGGTCAGGCTCCGCTGGTGGGGTGTGGAACCACTGCAGGTGAGGCGAGGACAAGCCAGTGAAAATTATGATGTGAAACTAAGGTGAACAGATGTGTTTTTCTTTTCTTTTTTAATGAAAAAGAAGAAAGCATGAGTTTGTCAATGGTATTGCACTGATGATAAATGTACCTTCGGCTGCTCCCTTGAATTCTTCCCGAGGGGTCGCCACAGCGGATTAATAATTTGGCAGAGGTTTTACGCTGGATGCCCTTCCTGATACAGCCATCCATGGTGAGAGGGGCTTGTGTCCCCACCTGGAATCGAACCGCAACTTTATTTAAGAAAATTTAACTTGGAGCCTTTTTGATTGTTAGTGATTGATAAATTGAATAATTTCTCAGCTTCAAAAGTGAGGGCATGCCAAAAAAAGTAAAAGGTTATCAGGAAAATAAATACTCACCAAAAATACAGATGTGTTAAAGTTCTTCTTAAGTGCAGTAAATAAGTGTTTGTACTTCATTACTTCCTACCTCAGCCTACCTCAACACATTGTGATCTTTCAAATTTGCTACCAGTGTGACTGAAATTGTGACATAAGTATGAGTTGTTTTTATTGTTTTTATGAGAGAATCTGTTCTGATTTTGTTCATGAAACACTTTCAAATGTTGATATGGAAAGCCTTCATCAGTGGCATTTTTGGCTGCATTGCTTGAGCTAACACCAGGAGTAGCCACGCCAATAAGACTTGATGTTGTTTACAGTCAATTACGTAGAGGGCACTCACTGCAAGAATATCTGTTCCAAATTTAATGGCAATCCACCCCACTGTTGTTGGGACATTTTATTCTGAACAAGAGAACCACATTTGTGGTTCAAGTTGCTGATTTAACCACTGTTTGAACAATAAACTTTGTTATCCAAAAAAGGAAATGTCAGTGGCCTTCAGTATCTTCTACTTAGTTGTAGATGCTAAGACTGTTGCTCAACTCTGTCCAAAAGTAGCACCCATACACTGGATACACAAAATGGACTGGCATCACTCATTGGTTTGTGGACTCAAGTTGCGAAGCCTTGAACATAGATTTGGCAAGCAGTGGATCTGGCTGAGAAATATAGGAACATTGCGCACTCAGATAGTAGAAACTTGCTAATCACAAGGTTGCCATGCCCTAAATAATGTCCTGTTATATCTTCCATTTTATTCTAAATGGAACCATAATTTACAACATGAACATTATGTTCTATTAAATACAAGTTAAACTAGTGATTGAGAGCATAAACTCATCACTGAGGCTTCTAGATATTTTTCTTTTTCAAAGCCAGAGGAACCGCCCCCTGCTGGCTTTGAGAAAAAGTGCATACCCAGATGCTGCATCTGTCTTTTATATACAGTTTGTCGTGGCTTCAATCTGCAGCAATTTAATTTTTTCAAGTGTCCAATCTTTTCTGTTGATTAGGTAGAAAGTAAGCAGATGTAATGGCAAGGAAAGTATGGGAGTGTGATATTGTGTGGTCAGTCTAAATCTACCTTCAAGTACTCCCTTGTATTTTTCACAAGGCATCACACCACAACAGATTAATCTGCATTTGTAATTTGACAGAGGTTTCATTCCAGATGGCCTTCCTGACATGACCCTTTATTGTGAGAGGGGCTTGTGTTCTCACATGGATTTGAGTCAGGGACCTTTTGCTTATAAGGTAAATGTCTAAACCACTACAGTATGAGGACACTAAATATAACCTAAATCTAAATGACAATAATCAAATTCTCATTTTTATCAGCAGATGTGAAATTCAGTGTATTCCCTACACTACAGTCTGAAGTAGCAAGGGTCTCCAAGGCTCTGAAGACAGGGTTAGTTCTGTATGATGTCCAAGTCTTCCACTGCTCAGATGTATGTCTTCACACCTATGAAAAGATACGGGCCATTGGAGACCCATCATGATAAGTGTCCCTATATGGACTTTGACACTTTTACATTCATGCATGAAATGTAACCATCCTCAGGTAAATGATGTCTTTCAGACTTAAGTCTTGTTAATTCTGTTTTTCTCCTGTAGTCCAAACAGTCATGTGTTCTTTACACACATAAGTTATCTCAAATCTCTATAAAATATTTGTGGGGGAAGCAGGTGTAAACATATAAATATGATTTTTTTTTTAACTTTACATTACATTCATACTGATAGTGCATAGCACACTGTGCCCCTTAACAAATCCCAATGAGGATACGCAGGGGAAAAAAGACTTTTTCCAAACAGCTCTCCCAGCTTGTCACACAAGAGGTATAGACCATCGAGTGGAACTTGGCTGAAAGCAGCACCCTGCATTCAAAGGTAAGGCAATGCTAAATCAGTTAATTAAGACTGATGTCTTTATGATTTGCAGGAGTACAGCATGGGAGCCAGTCTCCTTCACTTGCTGAATAAACAAAAATTTGCTCAACCCAAATAAAATTTGATGAGGAGATAATTTTGCGAGTCTACAGCATAAAGGTCCCTCTCATGTGCAGGGTTTCTGCATTCAGAGGGCAAATCAAATGAAAGTCTGAAGAGGTAGTTCAACACATGGTAGACAAGATGATAGAGAGAGATACCACCTATACGGTCCACTGTTTGGAAATAGGCCTGTGTGCCCAAAAAATTATTTTGTTGCCTTCAAGATTAAATTATCCACTGGGTCTTTTTAAACTCTTACAGCTTTTAAAACCTCATATAAACTTCTTGTGATTTAACTGATCCACCTGATGAAACCCATTTTATGATTTTTTTTTTTTTTTTTTTTTTTTTTACTGAATATCCCTCTTTTCCATTAAAAAATGCTTCTATTGAATAATGAAAGTAACCTGCAAGAGAATTATAATAATATCAGACAAGCCATTCAACATTTTTATCATGAACAACGCTCAGCTAAAACTCACAGACACAAACCTCTAATCTAGGATTTCATCAAGAGATAAAATCCTGGAACTGCTCCACTGGCAATGAATTGGAAACTGACAAGGTGGATTGCGTAGTGACTGTCTGATCTTTGCTCTCAAGTAAGTTTGACAGTAATTGTAGGTGAAACCAGAACATATCTCAGACACCTTGTAAAAAATCCCTGGGAACTGTTATGAGTGTGGTCAGTATCAGAAATTGTCAAAGAGCAATAAAAACAAATGTCAGTCCTGTTTTCTGTTTTGAGACTTTAAGAACAATGAATTTCCAAGCAGCCTGCTGGAATCCCTGACATGTCTCATGGGTGATGTAGAGTTGGAGCGCTTGGGGCATTAAAAGTAAGTCAACAGTTTCATAAGCAATTTCACTGCAAGCCTTTCTTTTAAAAGCGTATATCTATGCAAGAAGCTGCAGATAAAGAACAGACGCATTAACTTTGCCAGTAAAACTCACTTGGAAATAAAATCTAATGCCATAATCTCTCTAAGTAACTCAAGCGCAGAAAGATGAGTAGTGAGTGGCTGCATGTTAACATTAAAAAGCAGTTTTCACTGTGTGAGGTTCTGTAGTTCTACATGACTCATTCATTCAGTGAAATGACTACTACTGCTGTTGCAGTGGCCAGAGGTGGCAAAGCAAGGGAGGATCTGTTGTCATACACAAGAGGCCACTTTGATCTCTGAAATTCACTGTCTTTGCCTTTGTTACCTGGATTTTAAATTAGTGAACCTGCATGGGAATCCCCTGACAAGATCAGCAGTACACACAAATATGTGAAAATACACAAGCCCAGGAAATAACTTAAAATCAGCAACTCCCTTCAGAGGAATTTTTCTTCTTTTTAAGCGAGTGTCTTGTGTGCTATATCAGATTTTCTTCCTTTGAAGCTGAAAGGTCCAAATGCCTACATGTAAAAAGCTTTTCTTTCCATGTACACAGAGCTGGCAACAGATTCACTCCCCTGTTCCTTCTCTCACACAGTCCCACATATTACAAGACCCCATGTTTACCCCTCTAAAGTCCATCCCATGCATCCTGTTTGTGGCAGTATCTTCTACTGTTTGCTTCTGTATCTACCTGAGCACGTACAAAGCACTGTTTTCACTGCGGCTGTTTTCAGCAAGTATCATGGATACCATATAAAGGGAACCCTGCCCATGCACTTTTGTTTTGTTATCAACATTTGTCTGCTTTATCATTTCTTAAGTGGATGGAAAAAAGAGGGAGGATGGAAAATCTGCTGATAAATGCAGCACGCAAAGAAGACACCACACAAAGAGAGACCTACAGTGAAACCTTGATTTTTGGATGTAGCCTTGCAAAGTGGTTAAACTGTTTTTGAGAAGTCAGGGTAGATGAGGATAAGAAGTTAAATATCACGCACTTGACTGCCAAAAAGAGGACACCCTTTTGGAGCAGCACCCCAAGTGATGTCACATTGAAGGAAGTGCTTTGAAGGTGATGGGGGCATGGGGACATCCAGGCATTACAATGTAGTGTTGTATGCCAGAACCATCACAAGGGCATGACGCTATCCCTGTAAGGAGTGGGCTTCACAATGCATTGTATTTTTGCTATAGTACGAGCATCTGGGTGAGGGGCCTACCAAAGTGCATCTTCAAAGTGATTGGGATGTATTTGTACAATCAGAGATGGGTAAACAAATGTGTAGCTCTGTATCTGAAACATTTCTTTGTTTCATGAGCAGCTGCATAGTGAAGGAGTGACATAGCTTTATTTTGGTCAGAATCCCAGGTTAGAGAGATATCCAGCATTCATAAAATTACAGTTTCCATCAACAATATAAAAAAGTTTAAACAGAGCTCACAGGATTGAGAAGCAGAGTAACACTGCCCTCTAGTGTCCAATTGTTGCTCATTTAAAATTCATTGTGCAAATGGGTGTTATTGTTAATCAGGTGCTTAAATACCTTTAAGATGGTGATACTCAATGAAAGGCAGGTTTGTTAAATTCAGACTTAGAATATTTCTTATGTTTTCCACTGTTTATGTGTAGGCATGTGTGTCTGTGTAGATAGCAACAGATATCAGCATGAAAAGACCTCCTCACCTGTAATATAGTGTGAATAGCAGCAGTGTAAGCAGATGGTTTCATGTTCTCCCCCACTGTGATGAGAGCTCAGTCATTTTTCTTTTTGTATTTGTTATTAGTTTTTTGACAGTGACAGCAAGTTAGAGGAACAGCAGCTCAGGCGTAAAGAAAGGTTTGTCTATGAGTCATATTTTTTGTGTGTCTAGAAACATTTGCTGCATTTACATTTTAACACTGTGAAAGAACAAGTCTTGTGATTTTAAATAACACATAACTGATAGCTAGATGAGAAAGCCAAGAGTTTCAGCTTCACTCATGATACCTCCGCTACAGGGGCATCATGTTTTTAGGTTGTCCATCTGTCTACAGGAGCTGATTTGTTTGATGGATCATTGCCAGACTTTTTGTAGAACATCTGCTAAAATTTATGAGAGTGTGGGATCAAAGGTCAAAGGTCAAGGTCACACAGAGTCATTAATAAAATTCTTGTTACTATGATAAGAGCTTACTAAGGGGCTGGATCATACCCAAAATTTTATACTTAATTACTATGATGGGGAGAAGAACTGATTTTTGAGGTAATGGTATCAACTGTCAAAGTCACATGGGGTCGTCACTGAAAATATCATTGCCATCACAGGAGCTGACTGGACACCTGAATCCTCGCCAATTCTTGCAGGGTTAATCACTAGGATGAATAGAAGAACTGATGATATTTTTGAGGACTGTGCGCCTGTCTGTCCGTAACAAAATTTACCACTGCAGAAACTGATTTGTTACCTGGATCTTTACCAAACTTTGTGTGCTTAATTGTTACTAATGATGGGGACACAAGCCCTTTTCACCATGGAGGGCTGCATCAGGAAGGGCATCCAGTGTGAAAACTCTGCCAAGATGTGGTGACCCCTTGGGGAAAAATATCAAAGGAGCACACTAGGTACAAAAAAATATGTCTGATAATATTCACAAGATTGTGGGTTAAAAGCTTAGGGTCAAACAGAGTCAGATTTGTGGCATTTGTTTTGTTGTTATACTGAGGCTTATTTTGTTAGAAGATATTTTGATTGCTGTACTGTACCTTTAGTTTTCCTAGCTCAGGGCCTTGCACAATAATAAATGTCAACTTTTTTAACTTGAATTATTGTAATGTTGCCTCACAACATTTTCATTTTAGACACAAAAGTAGATCCCAATGAGTTTGTCTTTGTAGAAATGTTTTACTTAAAGTTGTGTTGCATTATTTTCCACAGTGTATTGTAGGCTTACTGCAATTTTTGACTCTATTGGCTTAAAACTAGACCATGCAGTTATGGTGGAATTATTGCTAATACTACTTTGTTGCTTGCTGTAAAAAAAAATAGATGTATATGCATTGGCTAAAAAGCTGAAGAGGGTTTATATTTGTAATGTTTGTTTTTTTTAAGCTGATTAATAGGCTTTTAATTTGAAAATCTGCCACCTTAAGTTAACACAGATTTTACACTCAGTACCTTTCCTGATGCAACCTCTCACATTTTGATAAGGGCTTGTGACTCCACATGGGCTTGAAGCACAGCAGATGTGGAAACCACATCTGTATGTATGTGTGCGAGAAAGACGGGTGCACCTTTAAATTGTGATAAATAGATTAAAATAGACTGAAATGCATGCAAGCAAGACAGGGCCTTATGGTAAATTGACTGGTACTTATAGAGAGCTTTTCTACTCTGACTGAGCACTCAAAGCATATTTTATTACAAGCCTCACTCCACCATTCATTCATGCAGCGCTTCATTCTGAAAGGTGCACGCACAAACACACTCTGATGGATGCATCAGGAGCTATTTGGGTTTCAGTGTCTTGCCCAATGACACAGTGCAGACTGGAGAAGCCAGGGATCAAACTGCCAACCTTCCAGTTGTAAGACTACCTGCTCTACCTCCTGAGCGACAGACAAAGTGAATTATAGTCACCCATTTGTCTGGCAAAGAGATAAATTTCCACTGTGAAAACAGTAATCAGAGAGAGAGAGAGAGAGACCAATCAGATAGCTGATCATAGCTCATCAGCTATTAATTGTTTATACCTGTGTCAAATAAGCACTGGTTAAAATTACAGTTTTGTTCAGCACTGCTCTTGAAAAGCCCAAGAAATTGCTCTGCAGATTTGTTTTTTATGTTACTGATGTTAAAAATGTGATCAAGGGGGTGAGGTAGAAAAAGCAATACTTTCTACTTTTCTCCAAAAATTCTTGCTCAAATTATAATGGAGCTCTGTGAGGCAGTTAAATGGTACTCCTTTTATGCAAATGCCTACAGCTGAAAATGTATATGTTTGTTGGTTTTGAGAAAGACATTTTTCGAAAGAAGATGCATTTTCCTACAATTTGGTGATAAAATAACAACTGTAAAGTAACAGCTGCAGATTGCAAAGAAAATTTTCTTACAAATGTTCTGCTTCCACTCCAACAGTGACCACTTCACTTCACTCTATAACCCAAATTCCAGAAAAGTTGGGACAACAGAACATAAATAATATAAATGTTCAAACTAAGAAATATTACAATTTTATGCACAAAATGAGTTCATTTCAAATGTGATGCTTGCTACAGGTCTCAAAATAGTTGGGACAGGGGCATGTTTACCACGGTGTAGCATCTCCTCTTCTTTTTAAAACAGTTTGAAGACATCTGGGCATCGAGGTTATGAGTTTCTGGAGTTTTGGTGTTGGAATTCGGTCCCATTCTTGCCTGATATAGGTTTCTAGCTGCTGAAGAGTTTGTGGTCATCTTTAATGTATTTTTCATTTAATGATGCACAGATGTTCTCTATAGGTAAAGATCTGGACTGCAGGCAGGCCATTTCAGCACCGGTCATCCCAACCATGTAGACATGGTTGGGATGACCCAGCATTGATTTGCTGCCATGTTATTGGCTGATTAGATGGAATAACAAACAGCTGAACAGATGTACCAAAATAAAGTGGCTAGTGAGTGTACACTGAATTCACTATTTGAAATGCTGGCCATGAGAATCCACAACTGTAACAGTATATGTGACAGAAAATAAAGAAATCTTAATGGGTCCACTTTAAGACAACAACTATTAAACCTGTTTAATAAACC
>VUQH01038229.1:0-17797 GCA_015106775.1 Etroplus canarensis | reverse complement strand
TTCAGAGATGCTCTTCTGCAGACCTTGATCGTAAGAAGTGGTTACTCCGATTTCTGCCATCCACAAGGCATTTTCACCCGGAGAACTGCGGCTCCCTGGATGTTTTCTCTTTTTTTGGGGCCATTCTCTGTTTACCGTAGAGATGGTCTTCTGAGAAAATCCCAGTAGATCAGCAGTTCCTAAAATATCCAGAACAGCCTGTCTGGCACCAACGACCATGAAATTACCTTTCTATCCCTTTCTGACGCTTGGTTTGAACTTCAGCAGGTCATCTTGACCACGTTTACATGTCTAAATGCTTTGAGTTGCAGCCAAATTGCAGTTTGAGTGGTTGTCAGAGGTATCCAGCTGTAAGGCGGTAAGGCTTAGTTCATCCCTCTGATGAGGAGCTGCCGGTGTGCTTGAAGCGTTACACACTTGGTGATGCAATAAATAGTAAAATTGAAGTCCTTCGGTGTGTGAGCTATTGATTTTTTTCATGTGGCAATTCTAGTTTGCCATTAAATGAAAAGCCATTCCACTGCTAACCAAGGGAGCTTTGCAACCAAAACCCAGGCAGCCACAGTGCACTCAGTCACTTAAGCTGGAGGAAACAGTCTGGCAGAAATCAGAAGTTTTAAGTAGTTTTTGCTGAATGGAAAGCACTTAGCCTTTCTGACTAATCTAATGTGGCTCTTAGAGAACCATTCAGTGGTTCTCCCCTCTTTCTCTTTCCCCCACACTCAGGCAAAAAGCAAAAAAAGAAGACGATGTATTGCATTTCACATTATAGCCTTTCATCCACACTCCCCGGATGAATAGGAGATTAAACATCGCAAGTGTTTTGTCGATTCCTTCCCTCAGAATTGCTTACTCTGTTCACATAAGCATCTTTGAAAACTGTGTTCTTGCCCCATTCATCACCTCCAAGAGCCCCGGCAGTTGCTCTAACCTTTCAGTGACTCTGCCCATGCCTCACTGGCCCATGCAACTCCATTGTGATGTAGATGCCAGAAACTCAAAAGTATATCCCTACCATAGCCATATATCATCACAAGGGGAGCTGGAGCTTTAGGAAAAAAATATAATTTTGTCTTAGTCTATGCTGAAAATAGAAGGAGCACATTGCTCATTCCTGCTGACTGTGAGTACTGTGAGTATGGCATGCTTCTGTTCATGCTCAGAGAAATGGCCAATCCATCATGGGGGTGATGATTTGTTTCTCACTCAGTATTCGGTGAATAATTCTACTTGACTTGTCGAGTGATTTCTCTCTGGCTTTACTACGCTGGGAATACTGTTCATGTTTTATGCAAAGACTTGAGCGAATGTTCTCTACAATCAGTTTCCAAAAGCAATGTTCACAGACGCGATGGGTCATATGGAAATATAGTTTTGCATTAAATACAGCTTGACATATAACAAACAAGCACGTGGGAATTAAACACTCACTCCCACTATATTAGGTACACCTGTTCACCAGTTTGTCAACACAAGTACTGCATCAGCCAATCAACCTAATGCAGTTAAGCATGTAGACATGGGCAACACGACCTGCTGAAGTTCAAATCGAGCATCAGAATGGTGATTTAAGTGACTTTGGTAGTTGTTGCCAGATGGGCTGGTCTAATGGGATTGCCCCACAAAATCATCTCTAGGGTTTACAGAGACTGACCAAAAAAATATCCAGCAAGAAGGAGCTCTTTGGGCAAAAATCCCTTGTTGATGCCAGAGGTCAGAAGAAAATGGTCAGAATACTTCGAGCTGGGAGGATGGTAATTTAAATAACTACATGTTACAACCGGTGTGCATAAGAGCATCTCTGAACCCACAACACACAGAAGACCACACTATGTGCCACTGCTGTCAGCTAAGAACAGGAAACCGAGGCTACAGTTTGCATAAGCTCACCAAAATTGGTCCGTAGAAGATCGGAAAAACATCTGCTGGTCTGATGACTCTTGATTTCTGCTGCGACATTCGGATGGTGAGGTCAGAATTTGGTGTAAACAACATGAAAACACGGATCCATCCCACCTTGTATCAACGTGTCAGGCTGCTGCTACTGGTGTAACGTGGTGGGGGATGGTTTCTTGACACACTTATTGCCCTTATTGAGCATCATTTAAACACTTATCTGATAAGTTTTGTGTACTGCCAGTCGTCTAGCTGGTCGTATAGCTGGTAGTCCTAGGGTTAAGACCAGTTGCCTAATATTGGGTAGATCCCTTTTGTGCCACTAAAAGCTCTGACCTGTACATGGCCTGGTCAGCAGCTTGGGCTGCTTGCAGCTTTGGCTCGATTGAGCCACCCCTGAATGTTTTTCCAATGTGAAATTTTAATAAACTCTCTATTAATCAAGGTGTAGGCACTTTGTTGAATCTATGACACGAAGAATTAAGGCAATTTCTGAAGGCAAAAAGTGGGTCCAACGTGGTACTAACAAATTATTCCCAATAACATGGCCAGCGACACACAGTGTGCTTCCTTTTAACAAAGGTTCTCAATCAGGGTGTTGGTTCCCCTGTCCTCTGAGACCTGCCTATTCTTTCTTTCTCTCCTGCTTATTGCTCTATCTGTATCTCCTCTGGCTGGGCTGGGTTAGGGTTAATTAACTCCATTTGTTTAGTCCTCAGGTGTGTGGGCATGTTTGGGGCGGCGGGTGGCTGCACACCTGTTTCAGATCCATCATTAGTGGGATACTTAAGCAAAGCTGTTCCCTCCACACTCCATGGGAACTTTTAGGTGCACTACGTGTAGTGAGCCTAGCCAAGTTCTAACTCTTATGTTCATGCTTTGTTGCACTGTGCTTTACCAAGCGGCTCTCTCTCTGCTACATCCTTAGGACGCCTGCCAAGACACTCACCCCAAGCTCTGAGGACTATCCTGCCCGACCCCCTCTCACTACGGTTTCTGGATCTGCTGCATTACCTAGTGATGGTGGAAATGGAATGTTCGAGAGATCGAAACATTTGGAACAATCGATTCAGAAAAAGATTTGATATTTTGGAACGCTCAAAACATCTCACCACAGTGACATCTGGTGGCCAAATAAATGTATGATTTTAAATGTTTACCCTCAATGAACAGTGGAATGTTTTCTTGTCTCTTGTGTTGGTTTATAGTATTATTTGTATGGAAGGATATTTATTTTAATCAGTCAGTATCTGTAGAGGGCTTTTCTGTACATTTATACAAATGAATTCTTTATTTAGAACATAAGTAAAATAAAACAAAATATGAAATTTACAAAACGCCATCATAACAATATGATAAACTGTCAAAGTATCTTATTATGAATTCACACATGAGAACCTTCATCATAACTTGTTTAAAAGGAGCAGGAAGAAGCAAATACTTACAAAGCCATAACCCTGTTCAGTCTATCATGTATCTGGCGATACTGCCTAATATAAACATGTACATCATCCGTAAATGATATACCATCCAATACACAAACCTACACAGTGCAACAATGTAATGCTAGAGTTTCAACACTACCTCAGCCATATACTGCTTTATCATTTTTTTTGTAATTTTTTAAAAACTGATTCATATTTGTACATCTTTTGAAATCTTCTGCCATGCACATACTCCACATTGGTGTTGTATAATTACAAAACGTTGTATGCAGTGCATACATTTAACTTTCTTCTTTTCAAGATCCTCAAAGTGACCCCAGACAGGTGACCTAGGATGCTTTCTACCCATGTCCGCTTTAATGCAATTCCAAAATCCAAAACCACACTCGGTACAAGGAACTCAGGTAAATGAGACAAGATTTTGCAAATAAACTGCAGTTTAGAGACGCTTTTAAATGTTTTGCACATGTCGGGTGGCAACCAGGCAAGGACATGAGAAATAATCATCCACATACAAAGCTTAACAAATTTATCAGACCAGCTGTAATAAAAACGAGAAAGATCATCCAGCATCATGAAGTGCTTCAATGCAGACTCTTTTCTTTACAGTGAGTTCTCTACGTTTTATAATTTTGAACAGGAATGAGGAATTTCAGACTGAATTCACCTATTTAACCTTTTGAAACAAAATAACGAGATCACCGTTTATTCAGATGTGTTTCTCTTAATTTTAATTCAGGTGCGGAGCAAAACACCGGAGATGTTTCAAAACATGGAGCAGTCACGTGACATCCTCTGCTTGATACAGACCTCAGAAAAACGTTTGGAATGAAAAGTTCCACATAGGTATGTACCGAAACACTGTTTCGATTTTGCCATCACTAGTATTAACTGAACTCTGGATGAAGCCTGTGGATATTCCCTGCCCAAAATTATTCCCCAAATCGGTTTTTGCTAGTGATGGCCAGTTGAAGCCTCATGAAGTGTTGAAGCTTCCCATCCAAATGGTTCGAAAAAAAGGTTAATTTCTTAAGGCTTTCATGTGCACAAAAATCCCCCTGCTGGACAAAATTGAAATTGCAACAGTGTCAACATGTAAATTTTGCAGGGAATCATTGTGCTTTATACCAGTTCTTAAATCACACAACACTCAAACCACTACCTGAACCAGTTCAGACGTCATCAGTGACGTCACTCGCCCTTAAAGAAGCAAGCCTCGATACGCACTTCATAAAAGACTTCCTGGATTTCTCGACACGCGCTCTGAAGCCGCGGCACAGTACATCCCATCACTACTTTTTGCCTTGGCAATCTGTTAATCAAACATCTTAACCTTTTACTCCAGAAGCCACAGCACAGTTAAACACTGACACAGGCTGTCGAATTCATTATATATCAATTCAAGTCAATTCAATTCAATTTTATTTATATAACGCCAATTTACAACAAAAGTGGCCTCAAGGCGCTTCACACTCTACAGTATTAAAGCGAAAACCCCAACAATCAGACGATCCCCTATGAGCAAGCACTTGGTGACTGTGGGAAGGAAAAACTCCCTTTTAACAGGAAGAGACCCCCGGCAGAACCAGGCTCAGGGAGAGGCAGTCATCTGCCTCGACCGGTTGGGGGTGAGAAGACAGAAAAGACAGAGAAGAGAGAAAGGAATGAAAAGAGAGACACAGATGAAGACATATCATGGGCCACACACAACCAAAGTACATCTTAACCCAAGTGAGATGAAAAAGTGTAGTTTTAAGAATACGTCTTCTGTATTACACTGGTTCGATCGCAGGTGGGGTCACCATAAAGAGTTGTGTCGGGAAGGGCATCCAGCATAAATCCTCTGCCAAATTACCAATGCGGATTGATCCGCTGTGGCGGCTCCTTGGAGAGAATACAAGGGAGCAGCAGCAGGTCTTCTGCATTATAAAGAAACACTGCTGTAGTAAAGCAAAGCGACCCATGAGCAAAGTTCATTGGGCTCACACTGTAAGAAATAAAGGATTTTATCATTATTCACGAAAATGTCCTATTTTTACTGTGTGAGAAAAACAGAACATTCTAGTGAACAATGAACATTTCTTCATAACTTGAATACTAAATAAAGAAAAATAATTTTCTTTCCTTCTTAATGTGTTACTTTGGTGTATGACAGGACATGGGTTATGCATCTGTAAAACTGCTGAAACTACAGCTAAAGGTAAAAAATGTATGCCCTCCTTATCCCAAATCTCTACATTTTCCAAAACCATCCAGTGGGCCTCATGGTTGACACCCGTGTTCCTAATAACTGTAAAGGACGAAACATTTTATGGTTATGATAGAAATCATTTTTAAGATATATAATTGATAATTGAGGTGTTTTGGTGATGAGTCAAAATAATATCCACATGGATTCCAGCACCTAGCGGAGCAGCGCACTGGCTGGACCATGATCAGTGTTAATCACTTCACCTGTCAGCAGCTTTAATGTTGCGGCTGATCGGTTTTCCCGGACCAAACTGTCCTGCAGACACTGGAGTGAGGAGAGAAGACGCTCGTCTGCCAATTATGTCTGACAGCATGGTGCACGCCACGACTGCTGGGAACATAACGGCTCGATCGCACCTATATTTTTTTATTTTTTTTATGCACCACTGAGAGTGAAAGTTTTCTTTGTCTCATTTTTAATTTATGAGCATGTGCACACTGCCCAATTAACATTTCTTACCAAAAGTTGTAAACAAAAGTGTATTCTAAATAGTTTGGGAACAAAGTCTGAGCAATCTGTCCTCAGGAATTACCAGACTCCTGGGTATGTTTTAATTCTCTGTGTCTGGTTTCTGATTGTGAGGGGGGGGGGGTGCGCGGTGGCACGCTGTGGTTTGCCTCATTTTGGCATGGCAGGTTTCCCAAGAGTGACACGGCCATCTCATTATGCCATAAACTCTTGTGTTTTTGGGTTGCTCCCTACAGCCGGTTCAAATTACGTCCCCGGTCCTAATGAACCGCCGGCACAGCTCTTGCGGTGAGACGTCAGTGAGACTTTCCCGGGGAGCCCTGGTTGTTCAATTAGTGTCACAATGACACAATTTTCAGCTGTCAAGAAACATGCATCTTCTTTGATCATTTCCCTTCTGATTCAAATGATTAAATAATAAAAGATTATTTAGAATGACAGCTGATGCTTAATTGGAGATAAGGCTATGTCTTCGATCAGCTCACACCTGCCGTGTTTTCCCTTTGAAGCTCACCTACTAAATTCAAACCCACCCAGCCTTGTTGATGAAGACGTATGTTCGAAAGAGGGCAAAACTGCCAGGCTCTTCTATAATCACCACTGTGGCCTTTTGACATCATTCAAGAGGTGAATTAGTGCGATGCAAAGACTCTCCACAGCCTGATCTCAAAGTCTCCCAGGCAAAGGCGGACATGAAAAGGAACTGGAGGGAGACATTGTCAGCTTTAATATGCTTTTTTGCTCTGCTTGTCACAGACTGTGACAACATGTCTAGTTAGCTGGGGAAAAAAAGCCTGAGGTAGCAATGTCTCTCTTCCTGAGAGATGAAAGCGAAATTCAGCAACAAGTGAAAGCGAAACACTTTTGCTTTTAGACCTAATTAAAGCCCAGAGACTGTAAGTTATGAGCGCCGTCATGTTGTTTCAAAATTTCTACCTGGCAGGTTCAAGCTTTGGCACATTACCAGCTGTGTATTGTTTTGAAAATACAGCATTTGGTGTCATTTGGTAGTCACCAGGCATGCTCTTTGGGGTATACTGTCATTAACCCTAACCCTAGTGCCTCTATCCCCAAGCAATCTGAATATGTCATTGTTTTTATCAAAGTGTACTCCAAGGTTTTGGCAAACAGGGAACAAAGAAAGTAACCATTTTATTCTAATGCATTTCCAAAACTCTTAGATTTCTTTCCAAAATACTCCACAGCATTAGGGTAGGTGAGGGTCAGCACCTATGATGACTTAGACTTTATAGGGTTAAAGGATTAGTGTCACAATTTTCAACCTCAAAATTATATTCTTGAACTCTACAGCAGTAGCTTTGCATGATTAATAGTTCAAAATAAATTTTATGTATCTAATACAGGGCCTGAAATGAGCCATTTTAGCTTTTCACCTTCTCAAGCCGACTCAGGCAGAGCCACATTACATACAGTATATCCGCTCTTTAAATCTGTCTCAAATGGAGGTCGTATAACAATCTGAGGCCCCAGCTTTTGGCTCACAGGAGTTACTTTGTACATATGGTACTGTGCAAAAGTCTTAGTCCACCCCTCATGTCTTTATATTTTGCCCCTTGAGAAGTCAGACTTTCTTCTATTTTTTAAAGTGGTCTTGGGCAACAGTTCTCCAGGGTTTCTGCAGCTCTTTCAAAGCTTTTCTTTGGACATTGGCTACTTTTTCACTCATTTTCAGACCAGTACCTTCTAACTGACCATTTTTAGAGAAATGCTATTTTGTTGTTTGTTTGTTTGCTACTTAACACTGATCTATAAATCACTAAAGTCTAAAAAAAATGGAACGCAAAACAGACAGCTACACAAAGAACCCATTTTAAATTGTATCTTTGGGCACTTTGTTACCAGCAGCCACATCATTTGTTCCCATTTCTTCAGCTGAATCTGCAAAAAATGTCAAAGATAACACAGTTTGACAGGCATGAAATACCATTTTTGTACCAACAAGGTGCTTCCAAAAGAGCTACTAGTCAAAACTTGGCATATTTCAGCATGATGTGCAGAGTGTCCTTAAAAGATTTGAGGAAACTGGCAAGTGGAGGACAAAAGAAGAAGTGGCAGGCCTGAAAAACTATCTACAGCAGATGAACAGCATCTGAAAGTCATGTCCTTAAGAAATAGGAAAAAATCCAGCAGAGACCTGGCACAGGACCTGACAGATGCATCTGGCCCTTCAGTTGATCCATCTACTGTTCCCTGAAGCCTCAGTGGAAAGGTGGCTGTCAAGAAGCCATTCTTAAGGAAAGGAAATGGGGAGAAGTGGCTGATGTGCCAAATTAAACAAAAACTGGACTGAAAATCAGTGGCAAAATGTATCATGGAGTGATGAATCCAAATTTTATATATCCTTGTTAAAATTGTCATCAATATGCACAGAGGAAGTCAGGGAAGCCGTACAATACTGAGTGTCTACAACCATCTGTAAAACACGGTGGAGGCTCTGTTGTGGTTTGGGGCTGCATTTTAGTCAGTAGTGTTTGGGATCTTGCCAAAGTTGATGGAATAATAAATGCAAAAAAGTATCATCAGATTTCGATCCACCATGCAATACCATCTGACACATGACAGTGGCTCCAAACGCACTATTAATGTAGTAAAAGCCTACCTGGGTAGAAAAAACACAAACAATGGAACACTATCACTCATGGACCGGCCTCCTGAGAGTCTGAACCTCAACATTACTGAAGCAGTGTGGGATAATCTTGACAGAACGGAACAAAAGGCAGTCATCAACAAAAGAAGAACTTTGGAGTGTCCTTCAAGAAGTCCTAAGAACTGTTCCTGAAGACTACTTAAAGCAAGAACAAGAAGAGCTAACAGAGTTCAGGCTGTGTTGAAGAATAAAGGTGGTCATACTAAATATTGACTTTCAAATTTTATAAACTCTGTTTTTGCCTCATGTACATAATTAGTAGCCTAATCCCTCACATGGTGGTCTACACATACCGAATTATGGAAATATTTTAATAGATGGCCCCCAGTAAGCACTTACTTAAAATGTTTCCCCCGACCATATGAGTAGAAAGAATAGAGAGTAACAGGTGTTGCTTTAGCCTGATTCTCTGAAAGGGAGCACTGCATCTTCAGCGACTGGTCCACTGAACGTACAACAAAGTGAATGTGAGCCCCGAGCGACAGCTGGCAAATCACACTGCCCAAGCCAAGCCCAGCAATTTCAGGCGTAAATGCTGAAACATAGATCAGTTAAAAAGAGGTACAAATCATTAAAGGATATTCATTGAGGGAACTTTTGCCAGTCTTTAACAAACATGAGTCCATTAATAATGAGTGAGTGCAACTAGCTCATACATGTCGGTGGTAAACTGGTAAGTTGCAAGTTTTATGGATATCAATAAATGCAAGATGAAACAATGATGCAAGTTTCCATGCTGCCACAGTATCTCCATGCATTTTTTTCTGTGCTTGGAAACTATTTTGTTTATAATATTTGATAAAATCACAAACATTTCAATATCTTATCCAGAAATACTGGAAAACGTTCTTATTTTTCACAAAGATGGATTAAAAGCAATCGTAAGTGTTTCATTGCTCTACGGTAGCTAGTAATATAGTCATGATGCACTTTTACTCCACACTTTTGTGTGGTAAAGTGCTGGCAGAAGAGAAATTGTTGGGTTTCTCTTTATAATACAATCTCTGAATGCACAACATGCCAAAACATGAAGAAGATGGGCTACAGCACCAGAAGACCACCTTTCAGGTAAGAACAGGAAACCGAGGCTACATGTTTTACGGGCTCACCAAATTGGACAAAAGAAGATTGGAAAAATGCTGCCTGGTCTGATGAGTCTCAATTTCTGCTGCAACATTTGGATGGTATGGTCAGAATTTGGTGTAAACGACATGAAAGCATGGACCCACCCTGCCTTGTATCAATGTGTCAGGTTGGTGGTAATGGTGTAATAGTACAGGGGGATTTTTTTTGGCACATTTTGAGCCCCTTATTGCCAGCTGAGCATTGTATAAAAACCACAGCCTACCTGAGTATTGTTACTGACTATGCTCATCCCTTTATGACCACAGTGTGTACCCCTCTTCTGATGACTGCTTCCTGCATGATAATGCACCATGTCACAAAGCTCAAATCATCTCAAACTGAGTTCTTGGACATGACACTGAGTTCACTGTACTCAAATGGCCTCTGCAGTCACCAGATCTCAATCCAGCAGAGCACCTTTGGTATTTTTGAGGCAGATGGCCGCCCCTCCCTGAGTCTGGTTCTGCCGGGGGTCTCTTCCTGTTAAAAGGGAGTTTTTCCTTCCCACAGTTGCCGAGTGCTTGCTCGTCTGATTGTTGGGGTTTTCTCTCTAACACTGTAGGGTCTTTACCTTACAGTGTAAAGCGCCTTGAGGCGACCTTTGTTGTGGATTGGTGTTACATAAATAAAACTGAATTGAACTGAAACTGAATTTTGTAGAACGAGAGAGTCACATCCTGGATGTGCGGCTCACAAACCCTTTCCTTGTGCAGTGACTGTGTGATGCTGCCATGTCAGTATGGACCAAAATCTCTGAAGAATATTTCCTGGATCTTATTGAATCTATGCAATTACCTGTTCAGGGTGCACCCCAACTCTTGATGCATATATGTATGGATGGCTGGATCAATAGCTCAGTGGATGGGTGGATATGTACTCCCTATTTCCCACAGAACTAATACATTTTACCCTGCATTTCATGTTACATGCAGCAATGCAGAGAATCTGAACTATGGCATCAAACAGCTCAGTCTTTTAATGAAGCATCAAAAGTGACACACTGTGTAGAGCTCCTGCTGTGTCCACTGGTCAGTAGGTCTAGTTAAGGTTTAAGCTAGCGAACGCTAACAGTACAGATTAGCACATCGTGGTGGTATATAAGAACCGTGATCTTAATTCATATTCATTTTTGGAAGCAGGTCAAGTAAAATCAACCGCATGGGGAGACTATCTGTGGGATTTTGCAAAACTGAAATACATTTAGCCTTTTAAAGACGTGTGAATATAAAACCGTGTTATCACCCTCATGAGGTGCTTGCTGTCAATTATCCCGTACATGGGAGAAACTGGATGCTGTGCTGCTATGAAATAATGCATGCAGAAACAGTGAGGGGAGCCGCACAAAAATCTGGTATTCAAGTGAGGGGAGAGTAAGCCTCGTTGTCCCTGAGCCTTCGCCTCTGTCTGTGTCACGAGGATTTACAATAAAGCTCAGAAAGACTCAGTATGTGGGCTGCTACATCAACATAATCTGAATTTTACTGTAGCAGCTGTACAGCACACACATGCCTGAGGCTGTTCTGAAACGGAGAGAAATCCTGAGACAGGGTTCCCTTCTCTTAAGATTTACAGAATGCGTGGTGTGCAAAGCTATAACTACGGGGTTCCTCATAAAAAATCTTCCTCAGTGTTGGAGCTCCTACAATAACCCTCTGCGGGACCCAGAATTCATGGTAAATAAATCCTGTCTTATTTTTTAAAGTTTAGAGATGCCACCTTTGCACCTTATCATGGTTTCAAAGTAATTTTGCCACCCGGTGCTGCTGCTTTCGCTGAATATAAAAAGCAATAACTCAAAAGGCTTCGTCCTGGAAGCCGAATGCGAGGGACCAGAAATCAGTCTGGAATTTTTGAACAATTTACATTTACATCTCCGGATTTGAAAAGCAATAGAAAAAGTTATTACTGAAGATGAAGAGAACTCACTCTCTCTTCCTCCTCTCTGAGGTCAGGCATGGTGCTAACGCACAGCGTCACAGCGGTGATGGCTACAAATAAGACCGAGAGACAGGCGAAGATCTTCCCTGGCAGGCCCGAGTGGGGGTTCTCCACCATATCCCTCAGCCGCCGCATGCAGCCTCCAGTAAAGGTCTCTTCAGGTACCCCCGGAGGCTGCTGGCTCTCCTCTACGGACTGTGGCATGTTGAGCTCGGCCTCTTCGTCCTCCAGCCTCTGCTGCTCCTTGTACTCTTCCTCCCTTAATCGCAGCTTCCTGAGGCAGCACCAGTCCAGGTTGTTCTCTTCCACCCCCCAGTACAGCAGCTCCTCCTGGAAGGACAAGGCGCACATCTCCCTCAGGAGCCTCAGTTTCCCCGCTGCCAAGAAAGTCACGATGATGCGAAAAGCAGACGGGCTCCGGTCGAAAAAATACTCGTTGCAGCTGCCGTCGTAGTCATCGCACACGTCCATGATCTCGGCTTCGTTGCTACAAGCGCGTAGCTTACCCAGTCGTGTCAGAGGGAACTCGTCCAGCGTGGACCAGGGGATGTGGTACTTAATGCCCCCCACGTTGATGATGGCTGCCCCGTCAGCCAGGCCAATCTCGTCTCCATCCTGCTGGCGGGACTGGGGCTGGAGCAAGAGCTGGGCTCGCTTGTAGAACAGACCCTTCTTGGATGTGACCTCCTGTGGGTTCTCCAAGCGGTTGAAGTGAAATGTTGTGAACTGGTGCTCAGTGCTGCCTGCAAGGAAGGCCACCTCCTGGTACATCCCTGCAACTCTGCTGGGGGACCCTGTCCTGCACAATGCGATGGGAGGGGGTTTCACAGGGTGACCGGAAGCTCGTCACCCATTCAGCAGCACAGCACGTCTCTGTATGACAGAAAAGACACACGTTTCAGTCACATTATGCACTTCACACCTGTGGGCATTGCAGAGCAGTTAGCCAGGTTTGTGGAGGTGAGGTAGTAGGTGGATTTTAAAATCTGATTTCATTCTTTCGCTTTTTTACATACAGCACTGAAGTCAGTTAACATAATAGCTGCAAATTAGTAGATTTACAAAGGTAAATAGGGAGCTGTAGAATCAACCAAACCATCTATGAAGTAGCAGCTCAGCCAGCTCACTAGCCATCAAAATACACAGGTTATTGTGATGCGTTAAGTGCACAAAGAAAGTCATACGTTTTCTTGTCATTGATTGGCTGTATTGCACAAACTAATGAGAATTAAAATCCACTGTGAAGACTCACAGTCATTTCCAGGACAATGGCCTTTGAATGGCCCTAACCTGGCTTAAGGCACTATTATGCCATAAATAAAGGAAATTTATGTATAGATGGCAGTGAGACACATGCAAACCTTTAGCTCATGCAAGTTACAATCCAGACCAGCGGTGGTTAGCACTGTCACCTCACAGCAACAGGGCCCAGGTTTTAATCCACTGGCCGGCCAGCTTGGGACCTCCTGTGTGGAGTTTATATGTTCTCCCTGTGCTTGTGTGGGTTCTCCCTGGGTATCCTGTCTTCCTCCCACAGTCCAAAGACATACAAGGGGGTTAGGTTAACTGGACATTCTAAACTGCCCACAGGTGTGAATGTGAGTCTGTCTCCCTGTGTTGGCCCTGCAATGGAGTGGCGACCTATCCGGGGTGTACCCCACCCTTTGCCACATAACAACTGGGAAAGGCTCCAGACCCTCCATGACCCCTCCATGAGTGTATAAGAGGAAGAAAATGGATGGATGAATGGACAATCCAGACCAATAGTTTTAGCAGTAGTGATTCTTGTGAATATAGAAAAGTTATAGAAGAGGCTAAGCACAATTTGGGTGAAGATCCCATCAGGTGAGTGTAAGCTTCATGAAAATCTGAACAATACTCTAGGACGAGTACTGACTCTTGTGAACTGTGGACGGACTCCACTCTTCAGTCCTTGGGTCGAATAAGTTAAAAATGGTGGAAGCTTGCCTTGTCGCCAGTTGTCGATGTTCCTCAAAAAGTACTCTGTGTTGAATGTGAGCCACAATAGTGAGAAAAAGGTGAATCCAAGGTTTCCACATGAAGAAATCATAAGTTATAAAGAAGTGTTATAGAAGTTACTGATGTGACTGACTGCATAACTCGCAAGCCTGTTTGCGGTAAGCTTCGTAGCTGCATGAGTTCACCTACTAGACCTAACTTCAGTAGTTATTGTAGACACATTTCCTTCACAGGAAATAGAAGAAGTGGAAAACTTCATTTTTTTGTTACATGCATGAGCCAGGGACCACAAGAAGCTTTACCACCGCAACAGACTGCTGGTTCTGAATCCTAAACCCAGGTAAGTGGGAGAGAATAAAGAGACCGTCTACCTTGTGAACCTATTTTCTATTGTCCTGCTCAGGAGGTGAAACTCCTGAGCTAGGCAAAGAGAGACAGAACTGACCCTCTGGAGTCAGACAGACACATCCAAATGATGACTGCAGCCCCCCCGCACATGAAATAAAAAATTCAGTCATGTGATTTGGACACGCCAGCACGTCCTCTGACTTCAGAGTATTAACTTAGCATGTTTTTCAAAGGAGCTCCAGAGAAAATCCGTGCAGCCCCAAAGAGAACGTGCAAACTCCACCCAGAAGACCCTGCCTAAGTTCGAACCCAGATTTCACCATTGAGTAATGGTGAAATGGGGATGAGATAAAGCATTTAGAAAACCATTATTTTTTTTTAGAAAGTTACCAGTCCTGCTGGTGTTATAAAACTTCTATAACCAAATAATTTGCACATAAAAGTGTCAGATGTGGTCAAACAGCAACTCCCTTTTCTTCAAGCAAACCCTTGGCCTTATCTGTCACCTGTATGATCAGTCCAGACAAGTATCACACAGTGATGTGTACAAAAAACAAGATTTCATAAGACTTTATGCAGTCCTGTGAAAAACTCAGTACACCCCATTCACCTGATTCAATCGCCTGTAGAACCACCTTTAGCAGCAATAATTTAAGGTAATTGTTTGCAGGCATTCATTCATGCACAGCTCTCTTAAGGTCCCGCTACATCATTTCAGTCAGGTTGACAGTTGGACCCTGACTAGGCCATTGCAACACCTTGACTCTTTTCATTTTCAGGCATTCTGTCGTTGATTTGCTGGTATGCTAGGGATCAATGTCCTGGTTCATTAATCAGTTTTGGTCAAGTTTTAACTGTTGGACAGATGGCCTCACATTTGACTTTAGACTTCTTTGGTATACAGAGGAGGTTATGGTCAACTCAGTGACATCTAGGTGCCCGGGTTGCACTGCTGTGCTTGACAGCTGGTCCACTTTGGTCTTGTCTGTCCAAAGGACATAATTCCAGAAGTCTTGTGATCTGTTCAGATGCACATTTGCAAACTTATGCCATTCTTCAATGCTGTCTTTAGACAGAAGAGGCTTTCTCCTGGCAACCCTTCACGGAGTTCTGTGAAACCGTTCTTTTTCACAAGTCTATACTTCAGGCTGTGAGAGTAAACCCAGTCACTGCACTAAAGTGACTGAAGGCTAAAATAATGGTTTTTAACTGCCTGTCTAGTTGGACTGAGCACAGATATTAGAAGTAAAAAGTCTTTAGGACAAAAAGATCCAAGTCAGATAGGTCAGAGTTTTCTAAAACAGAAATATAAAATGCATTCGTTGAAGCCAAACAGCAGTGTCAGCTCGCAGAAACTCAACCTGATGTCATGCTGTGGTTTGAAATCAAAGCAGAGAAATTAATGACGTTGTTTTTCTATTCACTGCACCACCAGGCTGTGAAATAAGGTTCTGTTTATCATACTGTGGGAAATGTACAGCTTCACATGGACATAATCACATCACACTGACAGGAATATGAAAAAAAGGAGAGTATCAGCTGCTATGTCCATACAACGCATCACATGACGGTAACATATCACAATCAATGTTTTACCATTGTAGCAATGGTTTCTTCCTTTTCGTCCTTCTACAGATACACAAATACTTTTGACCACAATTAACTATAGTCTATATTCTACAGATGAAAAGCACCACTACACTAAGCATTTCAGCCATGGCTGTCCACTGTCCTGAAGATAAAGTTCAGACTGGTCCCGTAGACAAGTCATAGAGGTATGGTTATTTCAGTCAGGCCTGCTATAGTCAAAAGAAGGGTGGTATTTCCAGCTGCATATATGGTGGCAAAAGTATTTGGGCCACCATGCTGTTACTGAGTCTGCTGGCTCAATAACAGCAGAATCCCAAACCTCTACTCGCATTAACATCAACACATAAACTGTGCATCAGGGGCTCCGTGGCATGGGTTTCCATCGTCAAGCAATTGAATGCAAGCCTTACATCACTAAACACAATGCCAAGTGTCGGATGGAGTGATGTGAAGCACACCGTCACTGGACTGAGTTTTGTGGAGCAACAAATCATGCTTTTCTATCTGGCAGCCTGATGGACGAGTCTGGGTCTGGGAAATGCCAGGGGAATGTTACCTGCAAGGCTGCATTGTGCAAACTGTGACCAGGAGGGATATGGAGTTATTTTTCTGGGGATCTTAATGTTCCAGCTTATCAAGACATTCTGGACAATTCTATACTGCCAATTTTGTGGGAACAGTTTGGGGAAGGCCCTTTTGCTGTTCCTGTTCTGTTCTACGCAACGTCCATAAAGGCGTGGTTGGCAGAGTTTGATTGCGCCACATAGAGCCCTGACCTCAACCTCACCAAACACTGTTTGGATGAGCTAGAATAGAGATAGTGAGCCAGGCACAACAGCAGTGCGTGACCTCACTAATGCTCTTCTGGATAAATGTGTAGGCGTAATATGCAGGTGGCCCAATACTTTCGTTCATATAGCGTATATACATGGAAAGCTGAGGGCAGGGAGAGCAGCAGCAAGAACCACCACAATACAATGAAAACAGATATGACTCTGATAAGTCAGAAACAAACAGAAAGGAGGAGCTGAGGTGGAGGTGGGTGGCAAAGGGGCTTGCAGATCCCCAGCTCTCCCTGTGTGAGTTATGTGCAGAAGAGTATCATTAGCTGTTGCGGGCTGGCATTGAGCTCAGCCGATCAGCTGACGTCCCTCAGGCCCATTTAATGCCAGCATCAGGTCCGTTTTATTGATAAAAATGGGATTGTGTGAAGGAAGCATTACCTTTGCGCTCGTACAATCTTTCTGAACAAGTTAAAGACGTTGGAAAAAAAAAAGACAATTTCCCCGGGAATCAATGATGATAAAGCATAAACCAGAATCTTGCTTTTACACATTTTAATGGAGCTTTGACTCAGTCAGTAGAGTGATGCCTGAATCCCTGCTGTTGTTGCTGAATCAGACTTGTGTCATCGCTCGCTGATCACACAGAAGAAATGTGTGAGCTTGTGTGCACATCTTTTCTCATCTTTTGAAAATCTTTGGTTTTGGTTACATCTATCTGAGAAGTCATGCTCACTTTAAAAGCCCTTGCTTTATTTAAACAAGGGTATCTGGATACCCAGTCCAGATAAGTATAGCAAAAAGCCAGCGATCCTCTGCTCACTAAGGCTATGGCTGGACTGGCCCTGAGGCAGTGGAGCTGATGCAGGGAGGCTCGGAATATCATCCCAGCAAATTAAGAGTGGGACCCCTCCAGCAGAATTTGCTCTTCTATTGTGAGGCCAATCATTCTGAAACAGGTCGTTTTCTCCCAGGGAGGGGTTCAGAGAGCATCGCCTCTGCAGCGACTCTGAAAACTGCTTCTGACAGGAGCAGTTTATTGAGCATGACACTGCACCCCGGGGTGGCTACAGGAGTACAGAGAGACTGCATTCAAGATATACGGGAGGGTTGGAAACCACGAAGGAATAATATGTCGAATAAGGCTTATTGGGTCATGAAGTCTCACATTTTTGACCAAATAAATGTAAGATTAAAGCATTCACAGCAGGAGTGTGGCCAACAAAATAGCTTTTGGTTATGTTTAGTCCTCATTAAAGAGGTTTTTGATGTTAACTTTTTTTTTTTTTTTTTTGCCAGGGCTTTT
>VUQH01038228.1:0-18533 GCA_015106775.1 Etroplus canarensis | reverse complement strand
CTTGGGTGGTGGAGAATGGCCGAGGTAAGATCCTGTGGGACTTCCAGATACAGACGGACAAAATGGTGGTGGCTAACCAACCGGATATAGTGGTGGTAGACAAGCGGAAGAAGACGGCCGTAGTGATAGATGTAGCGATACCGAATGACAGCAACATCAGGAAAAAGGAACACAAGAAGCTAGAGAAGTACCGAGGGCTCAGAAAAGAGCTCGAGAAGATGTGGAGGGTGAAAGTAACAGTGATCCCAGTGGTAATCGGAGCACTAGGTGCAGTGACTCCCAAGCTAGGCGAGTGGCTCCAGCAGATCCCAGGTACAACATCCGAGATCTCTGTCCAGAAGAGCGCAGTCCTAGGAACAGCTACGATACTGCGCAGGACCCTCAAGCTCCCAGGCCTCTGGTAGAGGACCCGAGCTTGAAGGATAGACTGCCCGCGGGGGCGAGAGGGGATTTTTTGATATAGATATATATATATATATCTATATCAAAAAATCTATACTGATATGGAATGGTTAATTTATTAGGAACAAAAAGATGCAACATTATTTGATGGAAATAAAAATGATTAGCCTACAGAGGGCTGAATTCAAAGATACCCTGAAACTCAAAGTGCAAAAATTATGCAGCATGGTGGTCCGTTTTTGCAAAATTTTATTACAGCATCTCAAAATGGAACTCATGCCTGGCAATGTCCCTCCCAGATCTGGACAAGGACATTGCTGAGCACCTGGACAGTCTGAGGTGCAACTTAGTGGTGGTGGATGGACCGAAACATAATGTCCAAGAGGGTTTCTACTGAATTTAAGTTAGCGAACTTGGGGGCCAATCAATGGTAACAGTTCCTTCATCCTCCAGGAACTGCCTGCATACTCTCACCACATGAGGCTGGGCATTTTTGTGCAACCGGAGGAACCCAGGACCCACTGCACCAACATAGGATCTGACAATGAGTACAAGGATTTTATCCTAAGACCTAATGCGAGTCAGGGTGCCTTTGCCTAGCCTGTAGAGATCTGTGTGTTCCTCCATGGATGTAACTCCCCAGACCATCACTAGCCTGCCACCAAACCAGTCATGCTTAACAATGTTACAGGCTGCATAATGTTCTCCATGGCTTCTCCAGACCCTTTCACATCTGCCACGTGCTCAGGGTGAACCTGCTCTCATCTATGAAAAGCACATGGTGCCAGTGGCGGACCTGTCAATTCTGGTAGCGCCACAGTGCTGGGCAGTGAGCACAGGGCCCACTGAATGTTTGGTCAGAGACATTCACACCAGTGGCCTGCTGGAGGTCATTTTGTAGGGCTCTGGCAGTGCTCAGCCTGTTCCTCCTTGCACAAAGGAGCAGATACCGGTCCTGCTGATGGGCTACAGATCTTCTACAGCCCTGTTCATCTCTCCTAGAGTAACTGCCCGTCTCCTGGAATCTTCTCCATGCTCTTGAGACTGTGCTGGGAGACAAAACAAACCTTTTGGCAATGGCACGTATTGTTGTGCCATTTTGGAGGACTTGGACTACCTGTGCAACCTCTGTAGACTCTAGGTATTGGCTTATGCTACCAGTCGTGACACTAACCCTAGCCAAATGCAAAACTAGTAAGTTCAAAAGCCACAAGCACAAATTCCAGGTAGGGAAACCATAAGGCGCAGAAACAAACACACACACTGGCAGAGAGGCAACACTGCTGACGCGACAAGGAGAAAGAGAAAGGCAGAGGTATAAATACACAAAGACTAACAAGACAAGTGGCAACAGGTGGGGAAGAGAGCACAGGTGACAACAATCAAGGGCAGGAAGTAAAACTGAATACAATGCTCAAGACCAGACATCTCGAAGTAAAACATGAGGAAGAAAACAGAATAATACACAGAGAACATGACACAGGACTAATCTTGATGAAACACAAGAACACAGAAGGAAACATCCGGGGAACAATATAACAGTTACAGTTTATACTACCACATAGGTGTTTTAGAACAAAAATCTGTTTGATTAAAAGGAACAGAAGAACATCTAATACCTCTGGCAGTACACAACCCAGTCACACCATGTTGCAGTAGGTGTGACCTGTGTTTGACCTTTCTGTGACCTGCATTGACTTTTCTTAATTTACTTTTAATGGTTTGTCCCACATCTATATCCATTTTGTTTAAGTCCCCTAATGCACCCCAGATGAATTTCACACTGTTATTTTTTATTTCACATAACTATGACAGTTCTTCATTCACTCATTAACCAGTTAAACAAATCTAAAATAGAGCAGTATCTTTATTGCAAAAAGTTGGCATGTCAGATTTTTTCTTTGTAATTCAGCTATATTTTTTACTTTCCCCAAAAACCGTTGATGGATAAAAGCAATATTCTGTACTACCCTTAAAAATGAAGTGTTGAAGTTTAGAAACTGCAAAAAGGAAAACTGTTGGCTTTGTCATCTGGTAAGAATAATAATAGCTGATGTTTTTGCCTTCACGGCCAAATCCCCACTTTACTTCTTACCCATCGTCACCTTTCTAGCATGTACACACCTGTTTTCCCAGTGAAATCATCTAACTCTCTATTTTCAATTTCTCTCCTCATGCTACACTTTCAACCTTGTTACTTTTTCAGGACATACACACAAAGTACAGGTGTACTGCAAAGATTTATGGTTTTAGGACGCCTGAGGAATGGAGAATGAGTACACTGGCACTGATTTTCAAGAACAAAGGTGATGTATCAGATGGATCAAGTTGATCAGCTATACTGTGAAGATATGAGAAAGAATTGTTGAAGCTAGGTTAAGAAAAGAGGTTACAATCAGCGAACAGCAGTATGGCTTCATCCTGAGAAAGAGTACTACAGATGCAATGTTTGCTTTGAGAATGCTTTGAGAAGGTCAAAACGAGCTGCACTGTGTCTTTGTGGATCTTGAGAAAGCATATGATAGGGTTCCAAGAGAGGAAGTGTGGTATTGTATGGGGAAGTCAGAAGTGGCAGAGATGTATGAATGAATGAATGCATGCATTCTTCGGTATGTGGTAGGAGGGACAGATGGGTTCAAGGTGAGGGTGGGATTACATCAGGGCTCAACTCTGAACCCCTTCTTGTTTGCAGTGTCGATGAACAGGTTGATAGATGAAGTCAGGCAGGAGTCTCCGTATACTCTGATGTTCGCAGATGACATTGTGATCTGTAGTGAGCATAAGGAGCAAGTGAAAGAGAGCCTGAAGAGGTGGAGGTATGCATTGGAGAGAAGAGGAATGAAAGTCAGTATAAGAGAGACAGACGTGTGTGAATGAGAGTGAAGCAGGTGGAATGGTGAAGATACAAGGAGTAGAGGTTGTGAAGGTTAATGAGCTTTACATGCCTGAGGTCACCTGTTCAAAGCAACGGACATCAGTGCACAAGAGCAGTGGAGAAGAGAGTGCAGGCAGGGTGGAGTGGGTGGAGATGACTGTCAGGGATGCTTTGTGACAGAAGGATAGCAGCAAGAGTGAAAGGGAAGGTTTACAACACCATAGTGAGACCTGCTATGATGTATGGTATGGAGACACTGGCACTTAACAAAAAGACAGCGGGTGAAGCTGGAGGTAGCAGAATTGAAGATGCTTAGACTTTTGCTGGGAGTCACCAGGATGGTCAGGATTAGAAATGAGTATATCAAAGGGACAGCCCAGGTTGAGCGGTTTAGAGACAAAGTCAGAGAGGCAAGGTTGAGATGGGTTGGGCTGGTAGAGAGGAGGGATGAATCAGAATCAGAATACTTTATTAATCCCAGGGGGGAAATTACTTAAATATGGTGGACACATATTAAAAATGGAGCTACCAGGTAGGAGGAAAGAGGAAGACCAAAGAGAAGGTTGACAGATGCCATGAAGGAGAACATGCAGAGGGTGGGTGTGATAGAAGAGGATGATCTGCTGTGAAAACCCCTAACGGGAACAGCTGTACACCATCACAGTAGATTTTAAATCAGTCAAAATGTGAGTGAAGTACAGACTTTAAGCTTTAATTCAGGGGGTTTAACAAAAATATCGCTGTTTAGGAATTACAGCCATTTTATACAAGTTCCCCCTTTTCAGAGGCTTAAAAGTAATTGGACAAGCTAACATGATTTTAAATATAAGCACTGTTTTTAATAAAAATCCTTTGCACACTCATACTCATCAGTAAAATTAATATATAAGGTTTTGAGGACCTTGTCAACATGAAAGAAGACCTCAATTAAGCTAATACTACTACATTTTTTATGAATACATACTTGAGGGTAAAAAGGTTGTTATATTTCAGGGAAGTGAGGTCTCCCTTTTAACTGTACGCTTAGTGCACGTGATCTCTCAACAACAGATTCACACACACTCAGAGACATAGTTCAAGGTGACCCTTTTTTAAAGGGGAAAGACACGGGAGGAAAACAGGTCATGGGAAAGAAGAGAAGTGTGTAAAACAACATGATATGACCCAGTACAAGAAAAGGTGGAGAGGGAGGTGTGAGTGGGGGGGGCAAGAAAGGAAGAAAAGAAAAAGAGAGGTGAGTGGAATGTCAAGGAGACTCAGCGGTAACATAAGGAGATCGAGGCATTGTGTTGCCCTGTACAACACATACACACACACACACACACACACACACACAGATAAACAGGGAAGCTCCCAGAGTGGAGTCCATCCTGGAATTTTCAACAGGAAATTTATTCTACCTATAAACAATGGCATAAGGGACACACACCCTAACACATATACAGTCACAACCTCTGAAACTCCTTAGGAGTACAGTACAACAGACGATACGACAAAACATTTAGTTTAGCCAAATCACATTAGAAATATTAGACAGCCTCTGTCTAATTATGTGTTAAGGTGGTTGTCACATACTGTGTGTGTCTGTGTTTGTGTGTGTGTGTGGGTTCTTTGAATCTAAATTTGTTTGATTTCATGTTTTTGCTCTTCACTCATTAAAATTGGATTTGTGAGCTTGCACCTGTGCATATTTTCATTTGTGTGTGTTTGGAGAAAATAATCATACTGTGTTTATAATTCAGTTTAATGCATTGTCATTTTTAATTTGCTGCATTCATGTGCAATAGCTGCCCCAGGTGTACACTTTGAAGTGGGATCTCTCTCTCTCTCTCTCTCTCTCACACACACACACACACACACACACACACACACACACACACACGTACACAAGCTCAAAAGGTGACGTGCTAAACAGAAGGCTGGAGTCGGGTGAAAGGCCCCATGGTTAAAATAACAAGTGCGTGAACTTGTGAATACAAGGAATACTCTCTAGCTCCCTCTTTCTCTCTGGCTCTCTCTCTCTGCATGTGTGTGTGTATTCCTGAGTTCCTGTTTCTTGTCAAAAAAAAGAAACACTTAAGCATTCTTAGTGTTGTCAACATTAAAAAAATGACAAAGGGAGGAAGTATTTACCCTTGCGTCACAGATCTCCCAGCAGCCATTAAGCAGATCTACTGGAGACTTTACTGTGAGCAAATAACAAAGGTGTAAATAACAGGTCTACCTGAAAAGGGTGCATTGCTGATTCTTTTACAGTCATACTCAGTTTAGTTTAGTGTACATGCACATACACTGTAATGTAATGTGGGAAAAGATGCATTGAACTAGATTTAGCTCCTATAATTTCTACCTCCAGTCCTTGGATATGTAAACACTATAATAGCTATGAATACAAATGTGTATTCAATAACATATAATTGGCTGCCGCTTGGATATATTAAGTAACATTATAATAACGACTTTGAGAAATTTTAACATTAATAAAAACTTCCCATGGGTATTAATGCATTCCTGTTCTCTGTCTTTGATTTATTACTCAGTTTGAACAAAATATTTTATTCATAGGTGAATCTGCCTTGTTTATGTAGTCAGCCAGTCACACATTTGAAGGCCAGTTCAGAAGAGATTTACCTGTTGTTTGAAGCCATGCATGGTTCAGTAAGTGACATGACATAAGACAGATTCAGTCTTAGATTTTCCAACCCTTTTCCAACCCTTCAGCTACTTTCAAACATGACTGATTCCAACAGCCAGGTCTTGCTGCAAGTCTAGCTTTAGTAAGTAGGATAGACATAAAAGCAGAGACAAACAGGCAACTTACTTGTACTAATACAACTTTGTAGTGCCAACTCTGAAAAAAGAGATGTCCGCTTGTTTTGGAACTTCAGCAACATGGTAACATTTTACAGGTTCTTCTTTAGGTATGTTAAGATCAGATATTTAACTGTAAATACTACTTTGATGGGAAAGACTACATATTTTGATCATAACAGCTGAGACAGTGTTCAGCTGGTAAACCACCTATCATTACCAATAAAGTGCTAATGTAACCTGAGTCATTTAACAGATGCATTATAAAGGTTAATGTTTTCCATAATAAATGGCCAGCATTTCCTCCAAATATATTGGTCAGCACCCTGACAAGCTGAGGTGTTCTCTGATCTGATAGCACAACCAGCAGGACAGCAGAAAGTACCTTCCAAAACTTTACAGATGCTTGATTAATTAAGTATTGTGTTTTTTCTGATGTAGAAAGGTTTTGGGTAAGGTGTGGTTAGGTTTAGACACAAAAAGAACACAATAGATACAGAGAAACATCATGGTTTGATTAAAATTTGTACATGCATCACCTTCTTCCGTTTTCTCATTTTCAACTAAGTGGCATGATAATTTGAACTGAAATGTGTTTTTATGGAACATTTACTAAATGCATTAGAATGGACCTGTGAATGTATTTACTTGGCTTAAAATGGATGGATGGATGGATGGATGGATGGATGGAAATCTTAGTCAGAATAGACTTAGAACTGGAGCACATAGCAGAAGTTCAAACAAGGTAACGATCCAAGGGAGGAAAAAAGTGAATAGGGAGCAAAATGGAGCAAGACAATGGCGAGAGCATGTGGGTGTCTTTTCCTGAACAGAAGAGTCAGATTAAAATAGAACAACAGCCATATGACGACAGTGTGACTGTCAAACACCTGCAGTGGGGAGACAGAGAGAAAGAACGAGTCATAATGGGATGTAAGGGACAAATGGAAAAACAGGTGACAAAGAGACAGAGGGAAAGAGGTGGGGGAGGAAATCGTGAATAGTGAGAATATGCAAAACATTAGAGGGAACAGAGCAACAAAGAGTGAGTGCGTGAATAAGATGCAGATGAGTGGAAGGCTCGGGACAAATAAAAAAGGTTAGGATGAGGAATGGAGAGTATTATTATATCCTCCTTTTCAGATAGTGTGAGTGAGAAACAACTGGTGTTTTATGCTTGTGCAGTCCCATCAATGTCCCTTTTTTACTCCCCTGAGCTTTGAATAAATCCTCACTGCGGTGCTCCTGGAATGAGAGAAAGTATATGAGCCTGGGTATCATTGTCTGTAACAAAGGTACTATCATACAACACATCTGCTGCATCTACACAAGGTAGTTTTTCAAGTGACCATGATATTTAGACAGCCATGATTGACAGTTGTTGACATTTGATAGGAGACCAGTCCCTTAGTGAGTACCGATGATAATCATTTAAATTAGACAAGGTGCTTTGCATTTTACAGCACCAGTGCTGTGTCTGTGTCAGGAACAACAAAGAGCAAATGCAAAGTATCCTGTTTGTTAAAAACCATCTAAGTACCCCATACATTTCAGGGGTCTTAAAAGACATAAAAATGTGAAAACATTACTTCTCTTTCAAATTTTACATGAAAACATCTATAACTTGTTGAAACTTGTTGACTTGCTTTGAAATGAGGACATGACTAAAACGTTCAGATTCATGAAATGACATCACCAGCTTGGTTAGTGTTGTCATTGTCGTCATCAGTTGTAGGACTGACACCCGGCACAGGAACATTAGTGCCGCTTTAATAACCGCTGACAGCAACAACTACCTCCAGAGGCGATGACAGAGAAAGACTCATACACCACGAAAGGAAGCTGATGCTACTCAGTCACAGCCTGAAACAAAAAGAGACATGAGACAGAGTGCATTTACTCACACAAACCTGCACAAAACAAGCAGCTGCAAATAAAACAAGCATAACTGTACACAGTTGTCATCAGCTACTGCTTTAATCAGGTTAATCTGCAAAGATTTAACAGGAATTCAGTGAAGGTGAGGTTTTTCAAAATCTTGTGTAAGTAACAAATGCAGAGACTGATGGCAAGTGACAAAAACTTAGCAGGAAACTTTTTTTGGGTGGTATGTTACATAGTTATAGATTCATGAACATCTAAAATCTTTGAGAAAACTTCATACTCCTTCCCAGCTTTATACAAATAAACATTCTTGATGGTAAGTCTTTTAGTGTTTTTGCATGACATGGTACAAATCTACAGGGTATGATCAAAAAGTTCCTTGACTACCCTCCATAAAAAATAAAAACCTATCTTAATTTCGTCTGGTCTTTCCTTCAAGGTTTTCTCCTTGTGTGCCGCAACTCCACTATCAATGCACCTGCTACATTTGAAACAATGGCTTATGCCACAGTTCAACTTGTTTTTTGGAGCAGAACAGCCAGATTCTGCAACAATTGCTTTCCCAAGTCATAAGACTTCTGAACTCCCAATAATTCCCCACCCATCTACACATATACAGGAGGTAGAGCAGGTTGCCTTCTAGTCAGGAGGTTGGTAATTTGATCCCCTGCTCCTCCAGCCTACACTTCGATGCATCCTTGGGCAAGACACTGAACCTCAAATTGCTCCCTATTCACCCATCACTGTGAGTGTGTGTGATAGTAAAAAGTGCCTAAAGGCATAGAATAAAGCACTGCATGTATGTGTGTGTGAATAAGACTTGTAGGAAAACGTGCTTTAAATACGCAGTTAGAGTAGAAATATAAGAACCAGTGTAAAAATGTCATAATGTCTGTGCAGTATTTATTATGGTTGTTACAGTCATCTTTATTATTATTCTTAAATTATTCTTATTTTAATTGTTCAGTATTTACACTTCAGTTTTTACTGTTGTGAACCAATGCAATTAAATCTCATTCCAGCGTGCAATGATTGGTGAATAGCTGAATGACAGTAAAGTTATCTGTTTGTGGTGATTATTTTCCCACAGACCCCTCAGGATTGTACAGAAGAACCATCTGTGAATATCAAAGAAAGAGATGAGCATGTTCCAGGTGGGGCACTGTTGGACACCACAGGCACTTCCACTGAAAACTGTTGTCATGTGTCTCAGCCATAGAGATCCAGCTGTCATCAGTAGTAATGATCCTCCACATGTGACATAAAAAGTTTATGTTTGCCCTCAGCACAAGTTTGAGACCTAAAGGTGAAAATACAGACTGGTCATGTAAATGGTTGGAATGTAACTTCAAAAGGGAGAATTTCAAACATATTAAGAGCACAAGACAACATTGACAACTAAGTTCAAATAATGTTTTCAACCTTAACTGTGAATGTTAATATAGACAGGAACAATATAATTATTATGAAGCATGTATTCCTACTAAACTGACTCTCTTAACAGACACCAGGAAAATTTGCCAAAGTTGAGATTACTGTGTGATAACTAAGGATGAATTTAGGGCTAAATGATCAGATTTCATGAATTATTTCTCATACTTTATCTTTTTATACTTCTAAATTCTTCCTCTTACTTCTTCAAATAAAAGACAGACCTGATGAGAACAGCTGTCTGTGTTGTTTTGTCTAGAGAAGATAAACCCGGAAACTGAAAGGAGAATTGATAGTCATTACTGCCAAGAAATTATTGTCAGGTTTTATAGCATCTGGGTCTTACAAAATTAGCCTTACTAGATATTATGTATATATGAGCCTATATGAAATTTGCATAGCTCTCCATGAGCTAGTCAAGCAGTTATTGTTAAAATGGTTCCAGGACTAGTCCAGGCATCTGGAGCTTAAAGATTATGCAATTAAGAAGTACACTCACAAAGAGAGCCACCTGTTAACCACCCTTGGTTAATTTTTTGAGTTTTTTCTCAATAACCATCATGGGGAATTTCTATACTTTTTGAGCAAGTGGCCAAATGATACACCATGTTTGAGGTTTATGAATGAAAGGCAGAGAGATTGCATGTCCCCTTCTTTGGGTCATTGTTGCCTCTCTCAAAATTATCTCTCACTTCAGATTTAATGCCCACTATGTGTAGTTAACCTTTGCTTGTGATATATTTTTAAAGCATAGTTACCGCAAAGTACAGACTGAATGTATACTGACACTTCCTACAATCCTTAAAATTCTTAATCTCTTGTCTCTTTCCAACAGAACAATGTGTGAATTTCATCAGCTAGCAGTTTACTGTCTTTATGCCATTGGGTCCCTTTGTTTAGTCAGTCCAGTTCTTTTATGTCTGAATTTCTGTTGCTCACTCTTTGTATCTATCATCCACTGCCTTTTGAGTCATGCTGTGGAAATATGAATTATGAATTATAGTTTTTTGGCTGGTCTTGCAGCGTGATCCTAATACATTTCACTCAAAGCTGCTGAAAATTCTTCTTAAACTCGTGTGCATGCACACATATACACACATGCACACACACAGGTTGTAGGTTAATTACATTGCAGTGTTGTGATGCAACAGTTTCTCCTCTACTTCAGTGATAGGTCAGCCTTATCATTACAGGACTCAGCTTCACTCTGTTGTTTTACAACCTCCTGTTCTTAGTGTACTTGCCTGAATGAGTTGGACATTATTTGTGTGTGTGTTTGGATTGTGAGGCACGTCTTCATGGCTTGGCTGTATTCTACAGTGCATGTGTCTCCAGTATGTTAGTGATGCTACTGGAGACCCAGCTCTGTTGGAATAACAACCAGGACCTCACGCTGCTAGCCTCCTTCCAGCTTTGGTGGGTTTGTCTACCTATCTCATGACTTTTCTCAAAACTCAAAATTTCTCCTTCATCCCTCCTCTCTCTGGCAATAGTAAATCACTTAAATGTTAAAGAGTGCAGAGTCCAACAGCCAAGATGTGCTTGGGCGCAGTCCTTCAAAAAACAACATGTGTGTAGCTCAATGAGGATGATGCTCTGCTTAGTTCTAATGCTGATTGGTTGCCTGCACAGGAAAGGGAGCAAGAGCAGAATTCGCGACGATGTGGAAGTAGTGCAAAAACAATCATAATAATAAGATTTTTTTTAGACGAGGCATGAAAGGCACATATGGATGGTTTTCATTGAGTTTGGTTGCTCTTGAGCTCTGTGTCTGGTATAGCTTTTATGTACTTCACGGTGGGCTGAAGGACTAACAACCTCACAACCAAGATTAGGCCACAGAATGATTGTTGTGCACATTTTTGACACTGCCTCCTGGTGACAGTAAACAGCTTCAGCATGTAGACAACGTTCTGCAAAGCTGTGCTCTGGACTCGCTATAGGACCAACGCGCAACCGTGCTGGTCCTTTTAAACATCTACAGACAAACAACCAGCAGGTGTATAAGCAAACAAGTGATTTTCTGGAATGCAGTGAGGGGCTTGTCAGTTCAAGTAAATGGTTGATTTTACATAAATCTCTACAGACATAAAGGAGGATGTCTTTAATCATCTGCAAGTGGAGTGCCATCACCCTCCATCCTCTTGCTGTTAGATCAAGGTCGACTCCCTTGAAATGCAGATGGGCTTGGCTCAAGGCGTTAGATGGCTCTGTGAACAATGCAGCAGATAAGAAATATGGGAGTTGCCCTAAAGACTCCAATTAGCTCCTTAAACTAATCCTCTTGGTCAACTCTTTATCTCAGTGAAGTCGTTAACTAATGTGACCAATTTGGAATATTAATATTAATTGACTCTGTTTCTCAAAGGAATATTTGTTACCTGCAATGCATTCACAAGTGCAGTGAAGCACAAAATAATATTACAAATTGGTGCAGGGTAGGGTATTGTTGCAATGAAAATCATCCAAAAAGTTCCAGAAAGTATTAATTCATCACAGAATGAATAAGGGTAAATCCGCAAATCCATCTTAAGCACTGACTGACTCTGCCAGTCAGTGCTTAAGATGGATTTGTTAGTTTAGGAATAAACTGCAAGTCACAATTCTCATGCTTCTGATTTTCATAATTAACATAATCATATACAACTGACATGTAGAACAATGACTGAAATGGAAGTGGTGGGATCCTCTAATCACTAACAAGCTCTTATTGAAGTATATAACCATATAATCTATAGACTGTGTTTAGTAAGCTATGCTTTGGTTCCTGACTTCAAAGGTGTGCAGAAAGTAGGCTTTTTCTTATAGGTTAGGATAAGTGGAAGATTTTTTTTACTGGAGAAACATTAGGTGCAGCACTGTGTTGAAACGTGCTGTTGTCCACCTGTAAGTGGTTTTAATGTTATTAGCTGTGGAAAGTTTAGTTTATTTAAAATGTTTTTAAATTGCATTTGGGTTATGTCTGTGTCAACAAAATATTTCCTGTATTTACACGTTAGTTTGTGGCAGTCAGTATACCTGCAACAACTTTACAGTGGGTTCCTAAATATTGTATACAGGATGTAGGAGGCAGGAGCATGCAGGATGCTCATGGGCATACAGTACCCTGCAAAATTCCTAAGCCATCGCTCATTTCTTTACACTTTACTTCAAGGAGGGAAAAGCTTTTTTTGTAATTTTTAAAGTGGTCTTGAGCAATAGTTCTCCAAGCTCTCTGATGGTCTTTTCAAAGTTTTTCTTTAGACATTGGCTTATTTTTTTCCAGTCCTTGTATCTGACCATATTCGTGAGACTATTTTTTGTTTATAAGGCCACTTAACACAGAAACTTGAATCACTCAAGCATTAAAAAGGCAATTAACACAAGGGATGAGCAAGTGTTGTGTCTACACAACAGACAACTTAGCAAAGAGCCAATTTTAAATTGTATCTTTAGGCACTTTGTTGCAAGAAGCCTGTCACAAAAACACATAATCTGTTCCCATTTCCTTAGCTGAATCTATGAAAAATGCCAAAGATAACACAGTTTGTAAAATATAATAATAATAATACTTTTGCACCAACAAGGTGATTTTCAAAAGAGCCATTAGCCAAAAACGTGGCGTATCTCGGAATGTTGAGCAATGTGACCTTAAAAAATATGAGGAAACTGGACAAGTGGAGGAAAAAAGAAGCGGTAGCAGGCCTAAAAAGAACTATCTACTGCAGATGAACAGTATCTAAAAGCCTTGTACTAAGAAATAGGAAACAATCCAGACCTGCTACAGCCCATGAGAGATACAGCAAGATCCATCTACTATTCACCAAAGCCTCATCAGAAATGGTCTCAGTGAAAGGGTGGCTGTCAAGAAGGCATTCTTTTTTTAACTGTATGCTTATTAAACTTTTTCCCCAAATATACAACCATTTACCAGAACAAATAAAAATATTTAAATGTAAATGACATTGAGTGAAAAAGATGAAGGTTTAGCAGGGCACAATAAAAAATGAAAATAAAAACAAAGAAAAGAAGCCATTCTCTAGGAAGGGATAAATGGAGAAAAAGCTGTGGAATGCAAAATTACACAAGCACTGGACTGAAAATTGGTGGCACCAAGTCTTATGTAGTAGTGAATCCCAAAAGTGAAATTTTTAGCTGAAATCATTGTCAGTATATATGAAGGAAATCAAGAGAGAGGTACAACACTGAGTGTTTACAGCCATCTGTAAAACATGGTAGAGGATCTGTCACAGTTTTGGGCTGCATTTCAGTCAGTGGTGCTGGGGATCTTGTTTTAATTGGTGGAACTATGAACACAGAAAAGTGCAGTCAGATTTTGTTCCACCATACAATACTATCTAAAGCATCTGATTGGCAGCAGCGCAATTTTTCAGCATGAAAATGACCCCAAACACACTGACAATGCAGTAAAAGCCTACCTAGATAGAACACACTGTCAGCCATGGATTGGCCTCCCAAAAGCTCGGGCATGAACATTATTGAAGCAGTCTGAGATCATTTTTACATATAACTGAACAAAAGACAGCCAACATCCAAAGAAGAGCTTTAGGAATATCCTTAAAGAAGCCGAGAGAACTATTCCCAATAACTATTTAAAGAAATTACAAGAAGGCTTGCCTGAGAGAGTTCAAGCTGTGTTATAGAATAAAGGTGGCCATGCTAAATATTGACTTTCAAGCTCATTAGGATTGTACAGATTCTGTTTTTGCTTTATATACTATATTAACATTTATATTTGCACATTTCAGTAAAACATTATACCTATTTCCCATTTTCCAAGCAAAGTATAATGTAATGAGGGGTGGCTCAAGATTAAGCCAAAAAGTTAACTTCCAGGTATACCTATTCTAAATCCAAATTGCCACATAATGCCCCTCGATCAGAACGCTTGTAAACACACAGGGTACCATCTTAGTCAATATGCAGTTCAGTGGTACTACTCATACTACAGATTAGTATTTTGGGAGAATAATCTGACAGAAAGCCTGGTATAGATGCAATGGACCAGTTTTACAAATTTGAACTCTATATCAGTTGAAAATCCATAATACAAAGAGCAAAACCTGACCTTGTTTGCAGCTGGTGATATGTTTCACAGACATTTCTAGGGATGTGCAGAGGGCTGAATATTTGTGTCTGATTTTGTAGAAGCAACACAGTTATTTGTATTTGCATGTAGGAGAACAACCATTAACCACGTTATCAGCGCTAATCCCCTCCTCACAAGTTAACAAATACCTCACCACCTCACTAAAATTAGGTTAGCAAAACACAATCAAAGCAAAATTGTGAGCTACTTCTTAGTCCCCAAATTTTTGCAAATGGTGGCAATTTTCACTTCCTGATCATGTCTTAGCAGTGAAAAACATTAAGTCAAACTTGCACTATAAATTTTGTGATTTCATCCTTCTTATGCTCCATTACCATTGCTATGGCTTCCTTCTGAGATGAATAATGCACCACATTCCAATCTGTTTTCTGCTGCCATGAACATCTAACAGTTCCAACTTATCACTTGTCCTTCCTGTTTTTCCTCTGTAGTATTTTCTACAAGCAACCAACATTCTGTGTCTTGTTTTCATCATTTACACTGTTTTAAAACAAAAATATGAGTGTGTTTGTAGCCGAAGTGAGTGTCTTTTATAATCAGGCTCTATGGGAAAAATGCATTTTGGGTTTTTTAGAAGCAATACCACAGGTAAATGCTGGGAAAATTTGGCAGTAAGGTCCCTGCCTAGTTTAGAGTTACAGCATTGGTTGTGTTACATGCTGACTGTGACCTCACTACAGCTCTGTCGCTTCAGGGCATGTTGGACTCACTGTCGTCTTCTCCTGAAGAATAGGTGTTTCCACTCATAAAAACCCTCAGCATCAGCCCTGGTATAGGAGTAGAAGAAGGTGTAACAGGAAACAAAAACTTGACAGAGTGTGAGTGTGACAGAGAAGGAAACAAGGGATAGGGCGAGATGGAAGCAGATGATCTGCTGTGGCGACCTCCTAACAGAGGTGGCCGAAAGAAGAAGAAAAAGAAGAGTGCGCTCAGCTCTTTGAAAATGTCTCTACACTTAGCACTTTCTTTGTCTGGTACTGCACTGGAGGTCAGTTTAAGTGGAATAGCTGAAAAAGAAAATGGCTTTTTAACAGTTACATTCAGTCTTGTGCTGATGGAAAAGAACAATACTGAATGCAATGTTCTGTTTAGTAATGCAGGAACATCACTGTGTCTTCATATTATATAAATGAGTTTGACTCTACTTGAGCAAAATCCAATGATTAATGAAGGCTTTGAGATATAGACTGAGGCTCTTAAAATCTTACAGTAATTTAAAGTTTTGCCAAGATTTTTTTTTTATCAGATATAAAACATAATTATATAGCACAGGGAATAAAGTTGTGTCTTACAATTGTCTGACTCAAGCTGAGGCTTTTCTCTTTTTACTTAAATGAGATACAAAAGGCCATTAGGGATCATTCGCTCACTTTTACCTGCTATATTTAACAGGCAGCTACTTTCTCATGGCACCAAAGCCACTTCTTTTTCTTTTGCTGTGTTCATCAAATTCCTGATGCCATGCTCCCCAGTGGCTTAAATCTGTTTCCTACTCAATCTTTACATGCTCCTGTCAGTGCTGGATTCATATGAAGTGCCCCTCAGAGAGCACAACCTGCACCAATTGTGACATTATGCTTTTACCATTGTAGTAAAAATACATTCAGAGCAATGGTAGCAGACTAACATAGCAGGGTCAAAAAGATTGGGGGAATGATTTTGTTTTAATCAGCTTGAAACACTAAAGAATATGAAATTTGTACAAATCAGTCAGTGTCATGAGTTTGTCCTAAATGTGAAAGTGCAACTTCAAATTATGTAGTACACAAGGCAGGCTAAAATAAACCTTAGAAAGAGTGTGCAAATATTATCTTTCCTAGTTCTGTTCAGCAGGAAATTATCTCGACATTATATAGAGCTGATTTGGTTTTATCCTGCTAGCTACAGCTCTGTCCGTGTAGACTTAATTAAACTTTTCAGTGAGATGTCCTCCTGGAGTTATCCTGCAAATGTCTAGCTTCCTCTCTATTAACTCAAATTTATGACTGCTGTAGTTCAGGGAAATCACTGAATGAAATGCTGTTTTTTTCTTTACATGCATTTCTTTTGTTGAAGTCCACACCTTTGAAACCACCTGGTTGGCTGACTGTAACAACCTGAAAATTCTGTCCAACACCAGGCTAACACTGATTGGCAGATCAGTATTTACTTGTTCAATAGTCTGTACTCTGTAATATAATTTCCCTGCTACCTTTGGTGTGACCACTATGTTTTCCGCATTTTGCGTCAGTCACCAAGCAGCTTCGCAGGGTTGTCTCAGACTTAAGTGTTCTTAGTGGAGAGTAAATTAAAAGTAGGTCTCACAGGAGAAATGCTCATAGTCGTTCTGCCTACATCAGAGGAACCTTGCAAGAAGTATGAATCTAATGGGAAGATATCTTAGAGGATACAGAAAACACATTACTCTGTAATCTTTAATAATTAAAGTAAGCAAGTAATAGTACAGTTTTTTTTTTATCTGTCCTCTTGATTACAAGCTGTAAATTATCCAGACTGACTGCTCTCAATTTTCTGTTTTTAGTTTTTTGTGAGCAGTGTGCTGGGCACACAGAACACAGAAGAGCCATTGAGTTTAAGTTGAGGTTAACTGGAGTATTTAACACCAGCATGATAGCTGTTTCTTTAAAAAAGACAAGGGGAATGTGGGGGTCTGAGAGGAATCTGTTTAGTTATGCTGATCACAGGTGCCCTTCAAAAGAGGGCTTTAAGTGATTAGAATAACTGCAGACAAAGACAACAACAAAGACTACAACCTGATGAAAGGAGGAGTGTGGTAGGAAAATGAGGAAAAGCCTGGAGATCAACACAAAATTAAGGCAGAATGGTACAAAGAGGAACTTAAGACAGACATTTAGGAAAGGTGGAGTGAAAGGTAGAGAAACAGGTGCAAATTAGGAAGAACTCATGTTGCATGCAGAGAGATAGGAGGATAATACACCCTGCTTGAGATGAGTTGGCAGGCTGTAACAAATTTATACACAGTAATGCAATGAGTTGAATGAATATCAAATCTATGGGAATATTTCTCCAGTAATTAAATCAAAATAACAAATTTGCCATTTTAGTGGTGGCTCTCATATTAAACATTTATTCTGTATGGCAGTTTCAAATCAATTTATGTAAAAGCTTTAGCCAAATTCACATAAATTGAAATGGCTTTATGGAACACTGTTAGTGTAATGAAATCACAATCACTGGTTTCATTCAAATTTTGATGTGCTGCATCACTCAGGATTACATCCTGTCCTGTGTGTGTGTGTGAGGACTTCTTGCTGGAAATTAGGTAAAGTTCAGAACCAACTCAACTAATTAAACCTTTTCTTTTCAGTTTCCAAAAAGTTGAAATTTTTAAGACATCAGACAAAAAAAAAACTAGAAATTACTATGCTGCCTAATATATACAGATGTTAACCTGGTTAGAGATCCTCCTAGATGGAGCCTAAACCGAAGATGGCTACAGGATGAAGAATTTGTCAAATATGTGGGTGAAGAAATAGATCATTATTTTAAGGCTAACTCAACACAAACATCAGCAGCCATTAGATGGGATGCTTTTAAGGCATACTTAAGGGGACACGTGCTTATTTATACCTCATCCAAATCTAAAAAATCACGCCAGGAACGACAACAACTAGAATCCAGAATGCGAACTCTTCAAAGGGAAGCATTTACAAACAGAAACCTTGAAGCAGAAAAGGAGTTATTGCTTCTGAGAGCAGAATATGATAAACTATCAGCGAACAGGGCGGCCTCTAGTATGCTCAAGCTCAACCAAACATTTTATGAGCATGGTAAAAAACCTGGTAGGCTAAACAATTAGAAACAAGAAGGACAATTACTTCAGTCATTAACAATAATGGTGACACAGTAATAGACCGTTCTGGAATAAATAAAACATTTTGGACTTATGAGAATTTATATAAATCTCAAGTTGAATTTGATCCACAAGTCCAAAAAACATTTATGGACAGGCTGGATATTCCAACTGTTCCTCAGGAATGTGCTGAACAGCTAGAGGCG